>JBBPBP010000895.1:52018-76934 GCA_037974735.1 Cicer chorassanicum | reverse complement strand
TAAGTACATTTGTGTCATTGGTTGAACATTTAGGTCATTTTCGTCCTCCCAAGGCTTATTCTCGTCCACTTAGGTTTTTTAACCAATCTTGTGCATCCAATAAGTGATTTTGTGTCATTGGTTGAACATTTCGGCCATTTTCGTCATCCCAAGGCTTATTCTCGTCCAATTAGGGTTTTTACCAAATCTTGTGCATCCAATAAGTACATTTGTGTCATTGGTTGAACATTTAGGTCATTTTCATCCTCCCAAGGCATATTCTCGTCCAATTAGGGTTTTTAACCAATCTTGTGCATCCAATAAGTAATTTTGTGTCATTGGTTGAACATTTAGGTTATTTTGGTCCTCCCAAGGCTTATTCTCGTCCAATTAGGGTTCTTAACCAATCTTGTGCATCCAATAAGTGATTTTGTTTCATTGGTTGAACATTTAGGTCATTTTCGTCCTCCCTAGTCTTTTTCCCGTCCAATTAGGGTTTTTAACCAATCTTGTGCATCCGATAAGTACATTTGTGTCATTGGTTGAACATTTAGGTCATTTTCGTCCTCCGTAGGCTTATTCTCGTCAAATTAGGGTTTTTAACCAATCTTGTGCATCCAATAAGTACTTTTGTGTCATTGGTTGAAAATTTAGGTAATTTTCGTCCTCCCTAGGCTTAATCTCGTCCAATTAGGGTTTTTAACCAATCTTGTGCATCCAATAAGTGATTTTGTGTCATTGGTTGAACATTTAGGTCATTTTCGTCCTCCCAAGGCTTATTCTCGTCCAATTAGGGTTCTTAACCAATCTTGTGCATCCAATAAGTGATTTTGTGTCATTGGTTGAACATTTAGGTCATTTTCGTCCTCCCAAGGCTTATTCTCGTTCAATTAGGGTTTTTAACCAATCTTGTTCATCCAATAATTGATTTTGTGTCATTGGTTGAACATTTAGGTCATTTTCGTCGTCCCAAGGCTTATTCTGGTCCAATTAGGGTTTTTAACGAATGTTGTGCATCCAATAAGTGATTTTGGGTCATTGGTTGAACATTTAGGTCATTTTCGTCCTCCCTAGGCTTATTCTCGTCCAATTAGGGTTTTTAACCAATCTTGTGCATCCAATAAGTGATTTTGTGTCATTGGTTGAACATTTAGGTCATTTTCGTCCTCCCAAGGCTTATTCTCGTCCAATTAGGGTTTTTAACCAATCTTGTGCATCCAATAAGTGATTTTGTGTCATTGTTTGAACATTTGGGTCATTTTCTTCCTCCCAAGGCTTATTCTCCTCCAATTAGGGTTTTTAACCAATCTTGTGCATCCAATAAGTGATTTTGTGTCATTGGTTGAACATTTAGGTCATTTTCGTCCTCCCAAGGCTTATTCTCGTCCAATTAGGGTTTTTAACCAATCTTGTGCATCCAATAAGTGATTTTGTGTCATTGTTTGAACATTTAGGTCATTTTCATCCTCCCAAGGCTTATTCTCGTCCAATTAGGGTTTTTAACCAATCTTGTGCATCTAATAAGTACATTTGTGTTATTGGTTGAACATTTAGGTCATTTTTGTCCTCCCAAGGCTTATTCTCGTCCAATTAGGGTTTTTAACAAATCTTGTGCATCCAATAAGTTATTTTGGGTCATTGGTTGAACATTTAGGTCATTTTCGTCATCCATAGGCTTATTCTCGTCCAATTAGGGTTTTTAACCAATCTTGTGCATCCAATAAGTACATTTGTGTCATTGGTTGAACATTTAGGTCATTTTCGTCCTCCGAAGGCTTATTCTCGTCCAATTAGGGTTTTTAACCAATCTTGTGCATCCAATAAGAGATTTTGTGTCATTGGCTGAATATTTAGGTCATTTTCGTCCTCCCAAGGCTTATTCTCTTCCAATTAGGGTTTATAACCAATCTTGTGCATCCAATAAGAGATTTTGTGTCATTGGCTGAATATTTAGGTCATTTTCGTCCTCCCAAGGCTTATTCTCGTCCAATTAGGGTTTTTAACCAATCTTGTGCATCCAATAAGTGATTTTGTGTCATTGGTTGAACATTTAGGTCATTTTCGTCCTCCCTAGGCTTATTCTCGTCCAATTAGGGTTTTTAACTAATCTTGTGCATCCAATAAGTACTTTTGTGTCATTGGTTGAACATTTAGGTCATTTTCGTCCTCCCAAGGCTTATTCTCGTCCAATTAGGGTTTTTAACCAATCTTGTGCATCCAATAAGTGATTTTGTGTCATTGGTTGAACATTTAGGTCATTTTCGTCCTCCCTAGGCTTATTCTCGTCCAATTAGGGTTTTTTGCATCCAATAAGTACATTTGTGTCATTGGTTGAACTTTTAGGTCATTTTCGTCCTCCCAAGGCTTATTCTCGTCCAATTAGTGTTTTTAACAAATTTTGTGCATCCAATACGTGATTTTGTGTCATTAGTTGAACATTTAGGTCATTTTCGTCCTCCCTAGGCTTATTCTCGTCCAATTAGGGTTTTTAACCAATCTTGTGCATCCAATAAGTACTTTTGTGTCATTGGTTGAACATTTAGGTCATTTTCGTCCTCCCAAGGCTTATTCTAGTCCAATTAGGGTTTTTAACCAATCTTGTGCATCCAATAAGTGATTTTGTGTCATTGGTTGAACATTTAGGTCATTTTCGTCCTCCCAAGGCTTATTCTCGTCCAATTAGGGTTTTTAACCAATCTTGTGCATCCAATAAGTGATTTTGTGTCATTGGTTGAACATTTAGGTCATTTTCGTCCTCCCTAGGCTCATTCTCGTCGAATTAGGGTTTTTAACCAATCTTGTGCATCAAATAAGTGATTTTGTGTCATTGGTTGAACATTTGTCATTTTCGTCCTCCCTAGGCTCATTCTCGTCCAATTAGGGTTTTTAACCAATCTTGTGCATCCAATAAGTGATTTTGTGTCATTGGTTGAACATTTAGGTCATTTATTTCCTCCAAAAGCTTATTCTCGTCCAATTAGGGTTTTTAACCAATCTTGTGCATCCAATAAGTGATTTTGTGTCATTGGTTGAACATTTAGGTCATTTTCGTCCTCCCAAGGCTTATTCTCGTCCAATTAGGGTTTTTAACCAATCTTGTGCATCCAATAAGTGATTTTGTGTCATTGGTTGAACATTTAGGTCAGTTTCGTTCTCCCAAGGCTTATTCTTGTCCAATTAGGGTTTTTAACCAATCTTGTGCATCCAATAAGTGATTTTGTGTCATTGGTTGAACATTTAGGTCATTTTCGTCCTCCCAAGGCTTATTCTCGTCCAATTAGGGTTTTTAACCAATCTTGTGCATCCTATAAGTGATTTTGTGTCATTTGTTGAACATTTAGGTCATTTTCGTCCTCCCAAGGCTTATTCTCGTCCAATTAGGGTTTTTAACCAATCTTGTGCATCCAATAAGTGATTTTGTGTCATTGGTTGAACATTTAGGTCATTTTCCTCCTCCCATGGCTTATTCTCGTCCAATTAGGGTTTTTAACCAATCTTGTGCATCCAATAAGTGATTTTGTGTCATTGGTTGAACATTTAGGTCATTTTCGTCCTCCCAAGGCTTATTCTCGTCCAATTAGGGTTTTTAACCAATCTTGTGCATCCAATAAGTGATTTTGTGTCATTGGTTGAACATTTAGGTCATTTTCGTCCTCTCTAGGCTTATTCTCGTCCAATTAGGGTTTTTAACCAATCTTGTGCATCCATTAAATGATTTTGTGTCATTGGTTGAACATTTAGGTCATTTTCGTCCTCCCAAGGCTTATTCTAGTCCAATTAGGATTTTTAACCAATCTTGTGCATCCAATAAGTGATTTATTGCCATTGGTTGAACATGTAGGTCATTTTCGTCCTCTCAAGGCGTATTCTCGTCCAATTAGGGTTTTTAACCAATCTTGTGCATCCAATAAGTGATTTTGTGTCATTGGTTGAACATTTAGGTCATTTTCGTCCTCCCAAGGCTTATTCTCGTCCAATTAGGGTTTTTAACCAATCTTGTGCATCCAATAAGTGATTTTGTGTCATTGGTTGAACATTTAGGTCATTTTCGTCCTCCCTAGGCTTATTCTCGTCCAATTAGGGATTTTTAACAATCTTGTGCATCCAATAAGTGATTTTATGCCATTGGTTGAACATTTAGGTCATTTTCGTCCTCCCAAGGCATATTCTCGTCCAATTAGGGTTTTTAACCAATCTTGTGCATCCAATAAGTACATTAGTGTCATTGGTTGAACATTTAGTTCATTTATGTCCTCCAAAAGCTTATTCTCGTCCAATTAGGGTTTTTAACCAATCTTGTGCATCCAATAAGTGATTTTGTGTCATTGGTTGAACATTTAGGTCATTTTCGTCCTCCCAAGGCTTATTCTCGTCCAATTAGGGTTTTTAACCAATCTTGTGCATCCAATAAGTGATTTTGTGTCATTGGTTGAACATTTAGGTCATTTTCGTCCTCCCTAGGCTTATTCTCCTCCAATTAAGGTTTTTAACCAATCTTGTGCATCCAATAAGTGATTTTGTGTCATTGATTGAACATTTAGGTCATTTTCGTCCTCCCTAGGCTTATTCTCGTCCAATTAGCGTTTTTAACCAATCTTGTGCATCCAATAAGTGATTTTGTGTCATTGGTTGAATATTTAGGTCATTTTCGTCCTCCCAAGGCTTTTTCTCGTCCAATTTGGGTTTTTAACCAATCTTGTGCATCCAATAAGTGATTTTGTGTCATTGGTTGAACATTTTGGTCATTTTCTTCCTCCCTAGGCTTATTCTCCTCCAATTAGGGTTTTTAACCAATCTTGTGCATCCAATAAGTGATTTTGTGTCATTGGTTGAACATTTAGGTCATTTTCGTCCTCCCAAGGCTTATTCTCGTCCAATTAGGGTTTTTAACCAATCTTGTGCATCCAATAAGTGATTTTGTGTCATTGGTTGAATATTTAGGTCATTTTCGTCCTCCCTAGGCTTATTCTCGTCCAATTAGGGTTTTTAACCTTTCTTGTGCATCCAATAAGTGATTTTGTGTCACTGGTTGAACATTTAGGTCATTTTCGTCCTCCCAAGGCTTATTCTTGTCCAATTAGGGTTTTTAACCAATATTGTGCATCCAATAAGTACATTTGTGTCATTGGTTGAACATTTAGGTCATTTTCGTCCTCCCTAGGCTTGTTCTCGTCCAATTAGGGTTTTTAACCAATCTTGTGCAACCATTAAGTACATTTGTGTCATTGGTTGAACATTTAGGTCATTTTCGTCCTCCCAAGGCTTATTCTTGTCCATTTAGGGGTTTTAACCAATCTTGTGCATTCAATAAGTACATTTGTGTCATTGGTTGAACATTTAGGTCATTTTCGTCCTCCCTAGGCTTATTCTCGTCCAATTAGGGTTTTTAACCAATCTTGTGCATCCAATAAGTGATTTTGTGTCATTGGTTGAACATTTAGGTCATTTTCGTCCTCTGAAGGCTTATTCTCGTCCAATTAGGGTTTTTAACCAATCTTGTGCATCCAATAAGTACATTTGTGTCATTGGTTGAACATTTAGGTCATTATCGTCCTCCCAAGGCTTATTCTCGTCCACTTAGGGTTTTTAACCAATCTTGTGCATCCAATAAGTAATTTTGTGTCATTGGTTGAACATTTAGGTCAATTTCGTCCTCCCAATGCTTATTCTCGTCCAATTAGGGTTTTTAAGCAATCTTGTGCATCCAATAAGTTATTTTGTGTGATTGGTTGAACATTTAGGTCATTTTCGTCCTCCGAAGGCTTATTCTCGTCCAATTAGGGTTGTTAACCAATCTTGTGCATCCAATAAGTACATTTGTGTCATTGGTTGAAAATTTAGGTAATTTTCGTCCTCCCTAGGCTTATTCTTGTCCAATTAGGGTTTTTAACCAATCTTGTGCATTCCATAAGTACATTTGTGTCATTGGTTGAACATTTAGGTCATTTTCATCCTCCCTAGGCTTGTTCTCGTCCAATTAGGGTTTTTAACCAATCTTGTGCATCCAATCAGTACATTTGTGTCATTGGTTGAACATTTAGGTCATTTTCGTCCTCCCAAGGCTTATTCTCGTCCACTTAGGATTTTGAACCAATCTTGTCCATCCAATAAGTGATTTTGTGTCATTGGTTGAACATATCGGTCATTTTCGTCATCCCAAGGCTTATTCTCGTCCAATTAGGGTTTTTAACCAATCTTGTGCATCCAATAAGTACATTTGGGTCATTGGTTGAACATTTAGGTCATTTTCGTCCTCCCAAGGCATATTCTCGTCCAATTAGGGTTTTTAACCAATCTTGTGCATCCAATAAGTAATTTTGTGTCATTGGTTGAACATTTAGGTCATTTTCGTCCTCCCAAGGCTTATTCTCGTCCAATTAAGGTTTTTAACCAATCTTTGCATCCAATAAGTGATTTTGTGTCATGGGTTGAACATTTAGGTCATTTTCGTCCTCCCTAGTCTTTTTCTCGTCCAATTAGGGTTTTTAACCAATCTTGTGCATTCGATAAGTACATTTGTGTCATTGGTTGAACATTTAGGTCATTTTCGTCCTCCTTTGGCTTATTCTCGTCAAATTAGGGTTTTTAACCAATCTTGTGCATCCAATAAGTACATTTGTGTCATTGGTTGAAAATTTAGGTAATTTTCGTCCTCCCTAGGCTTATTCTCGTCCAATTAGGGTTTTTAACCAATCTTGTGCATCCAATAAGTACATTTGTGTCATTGGTTGAACATTTAGGTCATTATCGTCCTCCCAAGGCTTATTCTCGTCCACTTAGGGTTTTTAACCAATCTTGTGCATCCAATAAGTAATTTTGTGTCATTGGTTGAACATTTAGGTCAATTTCGTCCTCCCAAGGCTTATTCTCGTCCAATTAGGCTTTTTAACCAATCTTGTGCATCCAATAAGTTATTTTGTGTGATCGGTTGAACATTTAGGTCATTTTCGTCCTCCGAAGGCTTATTCTCGTCCAATTAGGGTTGTTAACCAATCTTGTGCATCCAATAAGTACATTTGTGTCATTGGTTGAAAATTTAGGTAATTTTCGTCCTCACTAGGCTTATACTCGTCCAATTAGGGTTTTTAACCAATCTTGTGCATCCAATATGTACATTTGTGTCATTGGTTGAACATTTAGGTCACTTTAGTCCTCACAAGGCTTATTCTCGTCCAATTAGGGTTTTTAACCAATCTTGTGCATCCCCAATAAGTGATTTTGTGTCATTGGTTGAACATTTAGGTCATTTTCGTCCTCCCAAAGCTTATTCTGGTCCAATTAGGGTTTTTAACCAATCTTGTGCATCCAATAAGTGATTTTGTGTCATTGGTTGAACATTTAGGTCATTTTCGTCCTCTCTAGGCTTATTCTCGTCCAATTAGGGTTTTTAACCAATCTTGTGCATCCGATAAGTACATTTGTGTCATTTGTTGATCATTTAGGTCATTTTCGTCCTCCCAAGGCTTATTCTCGTCCAATTAGGGTTTTTAACCAATCTTGTGCATCCAATAAGTAATTTTGTTTCATTGGTTGAACATTTAGGTCATTTTCGTCCTCCCAAGGCTTATTCTCGTCCAATTAGGGTTTTTAACCAATCTTGTGCATCCAATAAGTGATTTTGTGTGATTGGTTGAACATTTAGGTTATTTTCGTCCTCCGAAGGCTTATTCTCGTCCAATTAGGGTTTTTAACCAATCTTGTGCATCCAATAAGTGATTTTGTGTCATTGGTTGAACATTTAGGTCATTTTCGTCCTCTCTAGGCTTTTTCTCGTCCAATTAGGGTTTTTAACCAATCTTGCGCATTCAATAAGTACATTTGTGTCATTGGTTGAACATTTAGGTCATTTTCGTCCTCCCTAGGCTTATTCTCATCCAATTAGGGTTTTTAACCAATCTTGTGCATCCAATAAGTACATTTGTGTCATTGGTTGAACATTTAGGTCCTTTTCGTCCTCCCAAGGCTTATTCTCGTCCACTTAGGGTTTTTAACCAATCTTGTGCATCCAATAAGTGATTTTGTGTCATTGGTTGAACATTTCGGCCATTTTCGTTATCCCAAGGCTTATTCTCGTCCAATTAGGGTTTTTACCAAATCTTGTGCATCCAATAAGTACATTTGTGTCATTGGTTGAACATTTAGGTCATTTTCGTCCTCCCAAGGCATATTCTCGTCCAATTAGGGTTTTTAACCAATCTTGTGCATCCAATAAGTAATTTTGTGTCATTGGTTGAACATTTAGGTCATTTTCGTCCTCCCAAGGCTTATTCTCGTCCAATTAAGGTTTTTAACCAATCTTGTGCATCCAATAAGTGATTTTGTGTAATGGGTTGAACATTTAGGTCATTTTCGTCCTCCCTAGTCTTTTTCTCGTCCAATTAGGGTTTTTAACCAATCTTGTGCATCCGATAAGTACATTTGTGTCATTGGTTGAACATTTAGGTCATTTTCGTCCTCCCTAGGCTTATTCTCGTCAAATTAGGGTTTTTAACCAATCTTGTGCATCCAATAAGTACATTTGTGTCATTGGTTGAAAATTTAGGTAATTTTCGTCCTCCCTTGGGCTTATTCTCGTCCAATTAGGGTTTTTAACCAATCTTGTTCATCCAATAAGTGATTTTGTGTCATTGGTTGAACATTTAGGTCATTTTCGTCATCCCAAGGCTTATATTGTCCAATTAGGGTTTTTAACCAATCTTGTGCATCCAATAACTACATTTGTGTAATTGGTTGAACATTTAAGTCATTTTCGTCCTCCCAAGGCTTATTCTCGTCCAATTAGGGTTTTTAACCAATCTTGTGCATCCAATAAGTGATTTTGTGTCATTGGTTGAACATTTAGGTCATTTTCGTCCTCTCTAGGCTTATTCTCGTCCAATTAGGGTTTTTAACCAATCGTGTGCATTCAATAAGTACATTTGTGTCATTGGTTGAACATTTAGGTCATTTTCGTCCTCCCTAGGCTTATTCTCGTCCAATTAGTGTTTTTAACCAATCTTGTGCATCCAATAAGTACATTTGCGTCATTGGTTGAACATTTAGGTCATTTTCGTCCTCCCAAGGCTTATTCTCGTCCAATTAGGGTTTTTAACCAATCTTGTGCATCCAATAAGTGATTTTGTGTCATTGGTTGAACATTTAGGTCATTTTCGTCCTCTCTAGGCTTATTCTCGTCCAATTAGGGTTTTTAACCAACCTTGTGCATCCAATAAGTGATTTTGTGTCATTGGTTGAACATTTAGGTCATTTTCATCCTTCCAAGGCTTATTCTCGTGGAATTAGGGTTTTTAGCCAATCTTGTGCATCCAATAAGTGATTTTGTATCATTGGTTGAACATTTAGGTCATTTTCGTCCTCCCTAGGCTTATTCTCGTCCAATTAGGGTTTTTAACCAATCTTGTGCATCCAATAAGTACATTTGTGTCATTGGTTCAAGATTTAGGTCATTTTCGTCCTCCCAAGGCTTATTCTCGTCCAATTAGGGTTTTTAACCAATCTTGTGCATCCAATAAGTGATTTTGTGTCATTGGTTGAACATTTAGGTCATTTTCGTCCTCTCTAGGCTTATTCTCGTCCAATTAGGGTTTTTAACCAATCTTGTGCATCCAATAAGTACATTTGTGTCATTGGTTGAAAATTTAGGTAATTTTCGTCCTCCCTAGGCTTATTCTCGTCCAATTAGGGTTTTTAACCAATCTTGTGCATCCAATATGTACATTTGTGTCATTGGTTGAACATTTAGGTCACTTTAGTCCTCACAAGGCTTATTCTCGTCCAATTAGGGTTTTTAACCAATCTTGTGCATCCAATAAGTGATTTTGTGTCATTGGTTGAACATTTAGGTCATTTTCGTCCTCCCAAGGCTTATTCTCGTCCAATTAGGATTTTTAACCAATCTTGTGCATCCAATAAGTTATTTTGTGTCATTGGTTGAACGTTTAGGTCATTTTCGTCCTCTCTAGGCTTATTCTCGTCCAATTACGGTTTTTAACCAATCTTGTGCATTCAATAAGTACATTTGTGTCATTGGTTGAACATTTAGGTCATTTTCGTCCTCCCTAGGCTTATTCTCGTCCAATTAGGGTTTTTAACCAATCTTGTGCATCCAATAAGTACATTTGTGTCATTGGTTGAACATTTAGGTCATTTTCGTCCTTACAAGGCTTATTCTCGTCCAATTAGGGTTTTTAACCAATCTTGTGCATCCAATAAGTGATTTTGTGTCATTGGTTGAACATTTAGGTCATTTTCGTCCTCCCAAGGCTTATTCTCGTCCAATTAGGATTTTTAACCAATCTTGTGCATCCAATAAGTTATTTTGTGTCATTGGTTGAACGTTTAGGTCATTTTCGTCCTCTCTAGGCTTATTCTCGTCCAATTAGGGTTTTTAACCAATCTTGTGCATTCAATAAGTACATTTGTGTCATTGGTTGAACATTTAGGTCATTTTCGTCCTCCCTAGGCTTATTCTCGTCCAATTAGGGTTTTTAACCAATCTTGTGCATCCAATAAGTACATTTGTGTCATAGGTTGAACATTTAGGTCATTTACGTCCTCACAAGGCTTATTCTCGTCCAATTAGGGTTTTTAACCAATCTTGTGCATCCAATAAGGGATTTTGTGTCATTGGTTGAACATTTAGGTCATTTTCGTCCTCCCAAGGCTTATTCTCGTCCAATTACGGTTTTTAACCAATCTTGTGCATCCAATAAGCGATTTTGTGTCATTGGTTGAACATTTAGGTCATTTTCGTCCTCTCTAGGCTTATTCTCGTCCAATTAGGGTTTTTAACCAATCTTGTGCATTCAATAAGTACATTTGTGTCATTGGTTGAACATTTAGGTCATTTTCGTCCTCCCTAGGCTTATTCTCGTCCAATTAGGGCTTTTAACCAATCTTGTTCATCCAATAAGTACATTTGTGTCATTGGTTAAACATTTAGGTCATTTTCGTCCTCTCTAGGCTTATTCTCGTCTAATTAGGGTTTTTAACCAATCTTGTGCATCCAATAAGTACATTTGTGTCATTGGTTAAACATTTAGGTCATTTTCGTCCTCCCAAGGCTTATTCTCGTCCAATTAGGGTTTTTAACCAATCTTGTGCATCCAATAAGTGATTTTGTGTCATTGGTTGAACATTTAGGTCATTTTCGTCCTCTCTAGGCTTATTCTCGTCCAATTAGGGTTTTTAACCAATCTTGTGCATTCAATAAGTACATTTGTGTCATTGGTTGAACATTTAGGTCATTTTCGTCCTCCCTAGGCTTATTCTCGTCCAATTAGGGTTTTTAACCAATCTTGAGCATCCAATAAGTACATTTGAGTCATTGGTTGAACATTTAGGTCATTTTCGTCCTCCGAAGGCTTATTCTCGTCCAATTAGGGTTTTTAACCAATCTTGTGCATCCAATAAGTACATTTGTGTCATTGGTTGAACATTTAGGTCAATTTCGTCCTCACAAGGCTTATTCTCGTCCAATTAGGGTTTTTAGTCAATCTTGTGCATCCAATAAGTGATTTTGTGTCATTGGTTGAACATTTAGGTCATTTTCGTCCTCCCAAGGCTTATTCTCGTCCGTTAGGGTTTTTAACCAATCTTGTGCATCCAATAAGTGATTTTGTGTCATTGGTTGAACATTTAGGTCATTTTCGTCCTCTCTAGGCTTATTCTCGTCCTATTAGGGTTTTTAACCAATCTTGTGCATCCAATAAGTACATTTGTGTCATTGGTTGAACATTTAGATCATTTTCGTCCTCGCAAGGCTTATTCTCGTCCAATTAGGGTTTTTAACCAATCTTGTGCATCCAATAAGTAATTTTGTGTCATTGGTTGAACATTTAGGTCATTTTCGTCCAACCAAGGCTTATTCTCGTCCAATTAAGGTTTTTACCCAATCTTGTGCATCCAATAAGTGATTTTGTGTCATTGGTTGAACATTTAGGTCATTATCGTCCTCCCTAGTCTTTTTCTCGTCCAATTAGGGTTTTTAACCAATCTTGTGCATCCAATAAGTGATTTTGTGTCATTGGTTGAACATTTAGGTCATTTTCGTCCTCTCTAGGCTTATTCTCGTCCAATTAGGGTTTTTAACCAATCTTGTGCATTCAATAAGTACATTTGTGTCATTGGTTGAACATTTAGGTCATTTTCGTCCTCCCGAGGCTTATTCTCGTCCAATTAGGGTTTTTATCAATCTTGTGCATCCAATAAGTGATTTTATGTCATTGATTGAACATTTAGGTCATTTTCGTTCTCCTTATGCTTATTCTCGTCCAATTAGGGTTTTTAACCAATCTTGTGCATCCACTAAGTGATTTTGTTTCATTGGTTGAACATTTAGGTCATTTTCGTCCTCCCAAGGCTTATTCTCGTCCAATTAAAGTTTTTAACCAATCTTGTGCATCCAATAAGTACATTTGTGTCATTGGTTGAACATTTAGGTCATTTTCGTCCTCCCTAGGCTTATTCTCGTCCAATTAGGGTTTTTAACCAATCTTGTGCATCCAATAAGTACATTTGTGTCATTGGTTGAACATTTAGGTCATTTTCGTCCTCCCAAGGCTTATTATCTTCCAATTAGGGTTTTTAACCAATCTTGTGCATCCAATAAGTACATTTGTGTCATTGGTTGAACATTTAGGTCATTTTCGTCCTCCCAAGGCTTATTCTCGTCCAATTAGGGTTTTTAACCAATCTTGTGCATCCAATAAGTACATTTGTGTCATTGGTTGAACATTTAGGTCATTTTCGTCCTCCCAAGGCTTATTCTCGTCCAATTAGGGTTTTTAACCAATCGTGTGCATCCAATAAGTACATTTGTGTCATTGGTTGAAGATTTAGGTCATTTTCGTCCTCCCAAGGCTTATTCTCGTCCAATTAGGGTTTTTAACCAATCTTGTGCATCCAATAATTGATTTTGTGTCATTGGTTGAACATTTAGGTCATTTTCATCCTCCAGAGGCTTATTCTCGTCCAATTAGGGTTTTTAACCAATCTTGTGCATCCAATAAGTACATTTGTGTCATTGGTTGAACATTTAGGTCATTTTCGTCCTCCCAAGGCTTATTCTCGTCCAATTAGGGTTTTTAACCAATCTTGTGGATCCGATAAGTACATTTGTGTCATTGGTTGAACATTTAGGTCATTTTCGTCCTCCCAAGGCTTATTCTCGTCCAATTAGGGTTTTTAACCAATCTTGTGCATCCAATAAGTACATTTGTGTCATTGGTTGAACATTTAGGTCATTTTCGTCCTCCCAAGGTTTATTTTCGTCCAATTAGGGTTTTTAGTCAATCTTGTGCATCCAATAAGTGATTTTGTGTCATTGGTTGAACATTTATGTCATTTTCGTCCTCCCAAGGCTTATTCTCGTCCAATTAGGGTTTTTAACCAATCTTGTGCATCCAATAAGTGATTTTGTGTCATTGGTTGAACATTTAGGTCATTTTCGTCCTCTCTAGGCTTATTCTCGTCCAATTAGGGTTTTTAACCAATCGTGTGCATTCAATAAGTACATTTGTGTCATTGGTTGAACATTTAGGTCATTTTCGTCCTCCCAAGGCTTATTCTCGTCCACTTAGAGTTTTTAACCAATCTTGTGCATCCAATAAGTGATTTTGTGTCATAAGTTGAACATTTCGGTCATTTTCGTCATCCCAAGGCTTATTCTCGTCCAATTAGGGTTTTTAACCAATCTTGTGCATCCAATAAGTACATTTGTGTCATTGGTTGAACATTTAGGTCATTTTCGTCCTCCCAAGGCTTATTCTCGTCCAATTAGGGTTTTTAACCAATCTTGTGCATCCAATAAGTACATTTGTGTCATTGGTTGGACATTTAGGTCATTTTCGTCCTCCCAAGGCTTTTTCTCGTCCAATTAGGGTTTTTAACCAATCTTGTGCATCCAATAAGTACATTTTTGTCATTGGTTGAACATTTAGGTCATTTTCGTCCTCCCAAGGCTTACTCTCGTCCAATTAGGGTTTTTAACCAATCTTGTGCATCCAATAATTACATTTGTGTCATTGGTTGAACATTTAGGTCATTTTCGTCCTCCCAAGGCTTATTCTCGTCCAATTAGGGTTTTTAACCAATCTTGTGCATCCAATAAGTACATTTGTGTCATTGGTTGAACATTTAGGTCATTTTCGTCCTCCCAAGGCTTATTCTCGTCCAATTAGGGTTTTTAACCAATCTTGTGCATCCAATAAGTACATTTGTGTCATTGGTTGAACATTTAGGTCATTTTCGTCCTCCCAAGGCTTATTCTTGTCCAATTAGGGTTTTTAACAATTCTTGTGCATCCAATAAGTACATTTGTGTCATTGGTTGAACATTTAGGTCATTTTCGTCCTCCCAAGGCTTATTCTCGTCCAATTAGGGTTTTTAACCAATCTTGTGCATCCAATAAGTACATTTGTGTCATTGGTTGAACAATTACGTCATTTTCGTCCTCCCAAGGCTTATTCTCGTCCAATTAGGGTTTTTAACCAATCTTGTGCATCCAATAAGTACATTTGTGTCATTGGTTGAACATTTAGGTCATTTTCGTCCTCCCAAGGCTTATTCTCGTCCAATTAGGGTTTTTTACCAATCTTGTGCATCCAATAAGTGATTTTGTGTCATTGGTTGAACATTTAGGTCATTTTTGTCCTCCCAAGGCTTATTCTCGTCCAATTAGGGTTTTTAAACAATCTTGTGCATCCAATAAGTGATTTTGTGTCATTGGTTGAACATTTAGGTCATTTTCTTCTTCCCAAGGATTATTCTCGTCCAATTAGGGTTTTTAACCAATCTTGTGCATCCAATAATTGATTTTGTGTCATTGGTTGAACATTTAGGTCATTTTCGTCCTCCCAAGGCTTATTCTCGTCCAATTAGGGTTTTTAACCAATCTTGTGCATCCAATAAGTACATTTGTGTCATTGGTTGAACATTTAGGTCATTTTCGTCCTCCCAAGGCTTATTCTTGTCCAATTAGGGCTTATAACCAATCTTGTGCATCCAATAAGTACATTTGTGTCATTGGTTGAACATTTAGGTCATTTTCGTCCTCCCAAGGCTTATTCTCGTCCAATTAGGGTTTTTAACCAATCTTGTGCATCCAATAAGTACATTTGTGTCATTGGTTGAACATTTAGGTCATTTTCGTCCTCCCAAGGCTTATTCTCGTCCAAGTAGGGTTTTTAACCAATCATGTGTATCCAATAAGTGATTTTGTGTCCTTGGTTGAACATTTAGGTCATTTTCATCCTCCCAAGGCTTATTCTCGTCCAATTAGGGTTTTTAACCTATCTTGTGCATCCAATAAGTACATTTGTGTCATATGTTGAACATTTAGGTCATTTTCGTCCTCCCAAGGCTTATTCTCGTCCAATTAGGGTTTTTAACCAATATTGTGCATCCAATAAGTACATTTGTGTCATTGGTTGAACATTTAGGTCATTTTCGTCCTCCCAAGGCTTATTCTCGTCCAATTAGGGTTTTTAACCAATCTTGTGCATCCAATAAGTACATTTGTGTCATTGGTTGAACATTTAGGTCATTTTCGTCCTCCCAAGGCTTATTCTCGTCCAATTAGGGTTTTTAACCAATCTTAAGAATCCAATAAGTATATTTGTGTCATTGGTTGAACATTTAGGTCATTTTCGTCCTCCCAAGGCTTATTCTCGTCCAATTAGGGTTTTTAACCAATCTTGTGCATCCAATAAGTACATTTGTGTCATTGGTTGAACATTTAGGTCATTTTCGTCCTCCCAAGGCTTATTCTCGTCCAATTAGGGTTTTTAACCAATCTTGTGCATCCAATAAGTGATTTTGTGTCATTGGTTGAACATTTAGGTCAATTTCGTCCTCCCAATACTTATTCTCGTCCAATTAGGGTTTTTTAACAATCTTGTGCATCCAATAAGTACATTTGTGTCATTAGTTGAACATTTAGGTCATTTATGACCTCCAAAAGCTTATTCTCGTCCAATTAGGGTTTTTAACCAATCTTGTGCATCCAATAAGTGATTTTGTGTCATTGGTTGAACATTTAGGTCATTTTCGTCCTCCCTAGGCTTATTCTCGTCCAATTAGGGTTTTTAACCAATCTTGTGCATCCAATAAGTGATTTTGTGTCATTGGTTGAACATTTAGGTCATTTTCGTCCTCTTTAGGCTTATTCTCGTCCAATTAGGGTTTTTAACCAATCTTGTGCATTCAATAAGTACATTTGTGTCATTGGTTGAACATTTAGGTCATTTTCGTCCTCCCTAGGCTTATTCTCGTCCAATTAGGGTTTTTAACCAATCTTGTGCATCCAATAAGTACATTTGTGTCATTGGTTGAACATTTAGGTCATTTTCGTCCTCCCAAGGCTTATTCTCGTCCAATTAGGGTTTTTAACCAATGTTGGGCATCCAATAAGTACATTTGTGTCATTGTTTGAACATTTAGGTCATTTTCGTCCTCCCTAGGCTTATTCTCGTCTAATTAGGGTTTTCAACCAATCTTGAGCATCCAATAAGTGATTTTGTGACATTGGTTGAACATTTAGGTCATTTTCGTCCTCCCAAGGCTTATTCTCGTCCAATTAGGGTTTTTAACCAATCTTGTGCATCCAATAAGTACATTTGTGTCATTGGTTGAACATTTAGGTCATTTTCGTCCTCCCAAGGCTTATTCTCGTCCAATTAGGGTTTTTAATTAATCTCGTGCATCCAATAAGTGATTTTGTGTCGTTGGTTGAACATTTAGGTCATTTTTGTCCTCCCAAGGCTTATTCTCGTCCAATTAGGGTTTTTAACCAATCTTGTGCATTGAATAAGTACATTTGTGTCGTTGGTTGAACATTTAGGTCATTTTCGTCCTCCCAAGGCTTATTCTCGTCCAATTAGGGTTTTTAACCAATCTTGTGCATCCAATAAGTACATTTGTGTCATTGGTTGAACATTTAGGTCATTTTCGTCCTCCCAAGGCTTATTCTCGTCCAATTAGGGTTTTTAACTATTCTTGTGCATCGAATAAGTACATTTGTATCATTGGTTGAACATTTAGGTCATTTTCATTCTCCCAAGGCTTATTCTCGTCCAACTAGGGTTTTTAACCAATCTTGTGCATCCAATAAGTGATTTTGTGTCATTGGTTGAACATTTAGGTCATTTTCGTCCTCCCAAGGCTTATTCTCGTCCAATTAGGGTTTTTAACCAATCTTGTGCATCCAATAAGTACATTTGTGTCATTGGTTGAACATTTAGGTCATTTTCGTCCTCCCAAGGCATTTTCTCGTCCAATTATGGTTTTTAACCAATCTTGTGCATCCAATAAGTACATTTGTGTCATTGGTTGAACATTTAGGTCATTTTCGTCCTCCCAAGGCTTATTCTCGTCCAATTAGGGTTTTTAACCAATCTTGTGCATCCAATAAGTGATTTTGTGTCATTGGTTGAACATTTAGGTTATTTTCGTCCTCCTTAGGCTTATTCTTGTCCGATTAGAGTTTTTAACCAATCTTGTGCATCCAATAAGTACATTTGTGTCATTGGTTGAACATTTATGTCATTTTCAACCTCCCTAGGCTTATTCTCGTCCAATTAGGGTTTTTTACCAATCTTGTGCATCCAACAAGTGATTTTGTGTCATTGGTTGAACATTTATGTCATTTTCGTCCTCCGAAGACTTATTGTCGTCCAATTAGGGTTTTTAACCAATCTTGTGCATCCAACAAGTACATTTGTGTCATTGGTTGAACATTTAGGTCATTTTCGTCCTCCCAAGGCTTATTCTCGTCCAATTAGGGTTTTTAACCAATCTTGTGCATCCAATAAGTGATTTTGTGTCATTGGTTGAACATTTAGGTCATTCTCGTCCTCTCTAGACTTATTCTCGTCCAATTAGGGTTTTTAACCAATCTTGTGCATTCAATAAGTACATTTGTGCCATTGGTTGAACATATAGGTCATTTTCGTCCTCCCTAGGCTTATTCTCGTCCAATTAGGGTTTTTAACCAATCTTGTGCATCCAATAAGTACATTTGTGTCATTGGTTGAACATTTAGGTCATTATCGTCCTCCCAAGGCTTATTCTCGTCCACTTAGGGTTTTTAACCAATCTTGTGCATCCAATAAGTAATTTTGTGTCATTGGTTGAACATTTAGGTCAATTTCGTCCTCCCAATGCTTATTCTCGTCCAATTAGGGTTTTTAACCAATCTTGTGCATCCAATAAGTTATTTTGTGTGATTGGTTGAACATTTAGGTCATTTTCGTCCTCCGAAGGCTTATTCTCGTCCAATTAGGGTTGTTAACCAATCTTGTGCATCCAATAAGTACATTTGTGTCATTGGTTGAAAATTTAGGTAATTTTCGTCCTCCCTAGGCTTATTCTCGTCCAATTAGGGTTTTTAACCAATCTTGTGCATTCCATAAGTACATTTGTGTCATTGGTTGAACATTTAGGTCATTTTCATCCTCCCTAGGCTTATTCTCGTCCAATTAGGGTTTTTAACCAATCTTGTGCATCCAATCAGTACATTTGTGTCATTGGTTGAACATTTAGGTCATTTTCGTCCTCCCAAGGCTTATTCTCGTCCACTTAGGATTTTGAACCAATCTTGTCCATCCAATAAGTGATTTTGTGTCATTGGTTGAACATATCGGTCATTTTCGTCATCCTAAGGCTTATTCTCGTCCAATTAGGGTTTTTAACCAATCTTGTGCATCCAATAAGTACATTTGGGTCATTGGTTGAACATTTAGGTCATTTTCGTCCTCCCAAGGCATATTCTCGTCCAATTAGGGTTTTTAACCAATCTTGTGCATCCAATAAGTAATTTTGTGTCATTGGTTGAACATTTAGGTCATTTTCGTCCTCCCAAGGCTTATTCTCGTCCAATTAAGGTTTTTAACCAATCTTGTGCATCCAATAAGTGATTTTGTGTCATTGGTTGAACATTTAGGTCATTATCGTCTTCCCTAGTCTTTTTCTCGTCCAATTAGGGTTTTTAACCAATCTTGTGCATCCGATAAGTACATTTGTGTCATTGGTTGAACATTTAGGTCATTTTCGTCCTCCCTAGGCTTATTCTCGTCAAATTAGGGTTTTTAACCAATCTTGTGCATCCAATAAGTACATTTGTGTCATTGGTTGAACATTTAGGTCATTTTCGTCCTCCCAAGACTTATTCTCGTCCAATTAGGGTTTTTTTACCAATCTTCTGCATCCAACAAGTGATTTTGTGTCATTGGTTGAACATTTAGGTCAATTTCGTCCTCCCAAGGCTTATTCTCGTCCAATTAGGGTTTTTAACCAATCTTGTGCATCCAATAAGTGATTTTGTGTCATTGGTTAAACATTTAGGTCATTTTCGTCCTCCCAAGGCTTATTCTCGTCCACTTAGGGTTTTTAACCAATCTTGTGCATCCAATAAGTGATTTTGTGTCGTTGGTTGAACAGTTAGGTCATTTTCGTCATCCCAAGGCTTATTCTCGTCCAATTAGGGTTTTTAACCAATCTTGTGCATCCAATAACTACATTTGTGTCATTGGTTGAACATTTAGGTCATTTTCGTCCTCCCAAGGCTTATTCTCGTCCAATTAGGGTTTTTAACCAATCTTGTGCATCCAATAAGTAATTTTGTTTCATTGGTTGAACATTTAGGTCATTTTCGTCCTCCCAAGGCTTATTCTCGTCCAATTAGGGTTTTTAACCAATCTTGTGCATCCAATAAGTGATTTTGTGTGATTGGTTGAACATTTAGGTTATTTTCGTCCTCCGAAGGCTTATTCTCGTCTAATTAGGGTTTTTAACCAATCTTGTGCATCCAATAAGTGATATTGTGTCATTGGTTGAACATTTAGGTCATTTTCGTCCTCTCTAGGCTTTTTCTCGTCCAATTAGGGTTTTTAACCAATCTTGCGCATTCAATAAGTACATTTGTGTCATTGGTTGAACATTTAGGTCATTTTCCTCCTCCCTAGGCTTATTCTCGTCCAATTAGGGTTTTTAACCAATCTTGTGCATCCAATAAGTACATTTGTGTCATTGGTTGAACATTTAGGTCATTTTCGTCCTCCCAAGGCTTATTGTCGTCCAATTAGGGTTTTTAACCAATCTTGTGCATCCAATAACTACATTTGTGTCATTGGTTGAACATTTAGGTCATTTTCGTCCTCCCAAGGCTTATTCTCGTCCAATTAGGGTTTTTAACCAATCTTGTGCATCCAATAAGTAATTTTGTTTCATTGGTTGAACATTTAGGTCATTTTCGTCCTCCCAAGGCTTATTCTCGTCCAATTAGGGTTTTTAACCAATCTTGTGCATCCAATAAGTGATTTTGTGTTATTAGTTGAACATTTAGGTCATTTTCGTCATCCCAAGGCTTATTCTCGTCCAATTAGGGTTTTTAACCAATCTTGTGCACTCAATAAGTACATTTGTGTAATTGGTTGAACATTTAGGTCATTTTCGTCCTCTCTAGGCTTATTCTCGTCCAATTAGGGTTTTTAACCAATCTTGTGCATCCAATAAGTACATTTGTGTCATTGGTTGAACATTTAGGTCATTTTCGTCCTCACAAGGCTTATTCTCGTCCAATTAGGGTTTTTAACCAATCTTGTGCATCCAATAAGTGATTTTGTGTCATTGGTTGAACATTTAGGTCATTTTCGTCCTCCCTAGGGTTATTCTCGTCCAATTAGGGTTTTTAACCAATCTTGTGCATCCAATAAGTTTATTTGTGTCATTGGTTGAACATTTAGGTCATTTTCGTCCTCCCAAGGCTTATTCTCGTCCAATTAGGGTTTTTAACCAATCTTGTGCATCCAATAAGTGATTTTGTGTCATTGGTTGAACATTTAGGTCATTTTCGTCCTCCCTAAGCTTATTCTCGTCCAATTAGGGTGTTTAACCAATCTTGTGCATCCAATAAGTACACTTGTGTCATTGGTTGAACATTTAGGTCATTTTCGTCCTCCCAAGGCTTATTCTCGTCCTATTAGGGTTTTTAACCAATCTTGTGCATCCAATAAGTGATTTTGTGTCATTGGTTGAACATTTAGGTCATTTTCGTCCTCCCTAGGCTTATTCTCGTCCAATTAGGGTTTTGTGCATCCAATTAGTACATTTGTGTCATTGGTTGAACATTTAGGTCATTTTCGTCCTCCCAAGACTTATTCTCGTCCAATTAGGGTTTTTAACCAATTTTGTGCTTCCAATAAGTACATTTGTGTCATTGGTTGAACATTTAGGTCATTTTCGTCCTCCCAAGGCTTATTCTCGTCCAATTAGGGTTTTTAACCAATCTTGTGCATCCAATAAGTGATTTTGTGTCATTGGTTGAACATTTAGGTCATTTTCGTCATCCCAAGGCTTATTCTCGTCCAATTAGGGTTTTTAACCAATCTTGTGCATCCAATAAGTACATTTGTGTCATTCGTTGAACTTTTTGGTCATTTTCGTCCTCTTAAGGCTTATTCTCGTCCAATTAGGGTTTTTAACCAATCTTGTGCATCCAATAAGTACATTTGCGTCATCGGTTGAACATTTAGGTCATTTTCGTCCTCCCAAGGCTTATTCTTGGCCAATTAGGGTTTTTAACCAATCTTGTGCATCCAATAAGTGATTTTGTGTCATTGGTTGAACATTTAGGTCATTTTCGTCCTCCCAAGGCTTATTCTCGTCCAATTAGGGTTTTTAACCAATCTTGTGCATCCAATAAGTGATTTTGTGTCATTGGTTGAACATTTAGGTCATTTTCGTCATCCCAAAGCTTATTCTCGTCCAATTAGGGTTCTTAACCAATCTTGTGCATCCAATAAGTGATTTTGTGCTATTGGTTGAACATTTAGGTCATTTTCGTCCTCCCAAGGCTTATTCTCGTCCAATTAGGGTTTTTAGCCAATCTTGTGCATCCAATAAGTACATTTGTGTCATTGGTTGAACATTTAGGTCATTTTCGTCCTCCCCAGGCTTATTCTCGTCCAATTAGGGTTTTTAACCAATCTTGTGCATCCAATAAGTGATTTTGTGTCATTGGTTGAACATTTAGGTCATTTTCGTCCTCCCTAAGCTTATTCTCGTCCAATTAGGGTTTTTAACCAATCTTGTGCATCCAATGAGTACACTTGTGTCATTGGTTGAACATTTAGGTCATTTTCGTCCTCCCAAGGCTTATTCTCGTCCAATTAGGGTTTTTAACCAATCTTGTGCATCCAATAAGTGATTTTGTGTCATTGGTTGAACATTTAGGTCATTTTCGTCTTCCCAATGCATATTCTCATCCAATTAGGGTTTTTAACCAATCTTGTGCATCCAATAAGTACATTTGTGTCATTGGTTGAACATTTAGGTCATTTTCGTCCTCCCAAGGCTTATTCTCGTCCAATTAGGGTTTTTAACCAATCTTGTGCATCCAATAAGTGATTTTGTGTCATTGGTTGAACATTTAGGTCATTTTCGTCCTCCCAAGGCTTATTCTCGTCCAATTAGGGTTTTTAACCAATCTTGTGCATCCAATAAGTGATTTTGTGTCATTGGTTGAACATTTAGGTCATTTTCGTCCTCCCAAGGCTTATTCTCGTCAAATTATGGTTTTTAACCAATCTTGTGCATCCAATAAGTGATTTTGTGTCATTGGTTGAACATTTAGGTCATTTTCGTCCTCCCAAGGCTTATTCTCGTCCAATTAGGGTTTTTAACCAATCTTGTGCATCCAATAAGTACATTTGTGTCATTGGTTGAACATTTAGGTCATTTTCGTCCTCCCAAGGCATTTTCTCGTCCAATTATGGTTTTTAACCAATCTTGTGCATCCAATAAGTACATTTGTGTCATTGGTTGAACATTTAGGTCATTTTCGTCCTCCCAAGGCTTATTCTCGTCCAATTAGGGTTTTTAACCAATCTTGTGCATCCAATAAGTGATTTTGTGTCATTGGTTGAACATTTAGGTCATTTTTGTCCTCCCTAGCCTTATTCTCTTCCAATTAGGGTTTTTAACTTATCTTGTGCATCCAATAAGTGATTTTGTGTCATTGGTTGAACATTTAGGTCATTTTCGTCCTCCCTAGGCTTATTCTCGTCCAATTATGGTTTTTAACCATTCTTGTGCATCCAATAAGTGATTTTGTGCCATTGATTGAACATTTAGGTCATTTTCGTCATCCCAAGGCTAATTCTCGTCCAATAGGGTTTTTAACCAATCTTGTGCATCCAATAAGTACATTTGTGTCATTGGTTGAACATTTAGGTCATTTTCGTCCTCCCAAGGCTTATTCTCGTCCAATTAGGGTTTTTAACCAATCTTGTGCATCCAATAAGTGATTTTGTGTCATTGGTTGAACATTTAGGTCATTTTCGTCCTCCCTAGGCTTATTCACGTCCATTTAGGGTTTTTAACCAATCTTGTGCATCCAATAATTGATTTTGTGTCATTGGTTGAACATTTAGGTCATTTTCGTCCTCCCAAGGCTTATTCTCGTCAAATTAGGGTTTTTAACCAATCTTGTGCATCCAATTAGCACATTTGTGTCATTGGTTGAACATTTAGGTCATTTTCGTCCTCCCAAGGCTTATTCTCGTCCAATTAGGGTTTTTAACCAATCTTGTGCATCCAATAAGTACATTTGTGTCATTGGTTGAACATTTAGGTCATTTTCGTCCTCCCAAGGCTTATTCTCATCCAATTAGGGTTTTTATCCAATCTTGTGCATCCAATAACTACATTTGTGTCATTGGTTGAACATTTAGGTCATTTTCGTCCTCCCAAGGCTGATTCTCGTCCAAATTAGGGTTTCTAACCAATCTTGTGCATCCAATAAGTACATTTGTGTCATTGGTTGAACATTTAGGTCATTTTCGTCCTCCCAAGGCTTATTCTCGTCCAATTAGGGTTTTTAACCAATCTTGTGCATCCAATAAGTACATTTGTGTCATTGGTTGAACATTTAGGTCATTTTCGTCCTCCCAAGGCTTATTCTTGTCCAATTAGGGTTTTTAACCAATCTAGTGCATCCAATAAGTACATTTGTGTCATTGGTTGAACATTTAGGTTATTTTCGTCCTCCCAAGTCTTATTCTCGTCCAATTAGGGTTTTTAACCAATCTTGTGCATCCAATAAGTACATTTGTGTCATTGGTTGAACATTTAGGTCATTTTCGTCCTCCCAAGTCTTATTCTCGTCCAATTAGGGTTTTTAACCAATCTTGTGCATCCAATAAGTACATTTGTGTCATTGGTTGAACATTTAGGTCATTTTCGTCCTCCCACGGCTTATTCTCGTCCAATTAGGGTTTTTAACCAATCTAGTGCATCCAATAAGTGATTTTGTGTCATTGGTTGAACATTTAGGTCATTTTCCTCCTCCCTAGGCTTATTCTCGTCCAATTAGGGTTTTTAACCAATCTTGTGCATCCAATAAGTACATTTGTGTCATTGGTTGAACATTTAGGTCATTTTCGTCCTCCCAAGGTTTATTTTCGTCCAATTAGGGTTTTTAGTCAATCTTGTGCATCCAATAAGTGATTTTGTGTCATTGGTTAAACATTTAGGTCATTTTCATCCTCCCAAGGCTTATTCTCGTCCAATTAGGGTTTTTAACCAATCTTGTGCATCCAATAAGTGATTTTGTGTCATTGGTTGAACATTTACGTCATTTTCGTCCTCTCTAGGCTTATTCTCGTCCAATTAGGGTTTTTAACCAATCTTGTGCATTCAATAAGTACATTTGTGTCATTGGTTGAACATTTAGGTCATTTTCGTCCACCCTAGGCTTATTCTCGTCCAATTAGGGTTTTTAACCAATCTTGAGTATCCAATAAGTACATTTGAGTCATTGGTTGAACATTTAGGTCATTTTCGTCCTCCGAAGGCTTATTCTCGTCCAATTAGGGTTTTTTACCAATCTTGTGCATCCAATAAGTACATTTGTGTCATTGGTTGAACATTTAGGTCAATT
>JBBPBP010000895.1:0-50079 GCA_037974735.1 Cicer chorassanicum | reverse complement strand
GTGTCATTGGTTGAACATTTAGGTCATTTTCGTCCTCACAAGGCTTATTCTCGTCCAATTAGGGTTTTTAACCAATCTTGTGCATACAATAAGTGATTTTGTGTCATTGGTTGAACATTTAGGTCATATTTCGTCCTCCGAAGGCTTATTCTCGTCCAATTAGGGTTTTTATCCAATCTTGTGCATCCAATAAGTACATTTGTGTCATTGGTTGAACATTTAGGTCATTTTCGTCCTCCCAATGCATATTCTCGTCCAATTAGGTTTTTTTAATTAATCTCGTGCATCCAATAAGTGATTTTATGTCATTGGTTGAACATTTAGGTCATTTTCGTCCTCCCAAGACTTATTCTCGTCCACTTAGGGTTTTTAACCAATCTTGTGCATCCAACAAGTGATTTTTTGTCATTGGTTGAACATTTCGGTCATTTTCGTCATCCCAAGGCTTATTCTCGTCCAATTAGGGTTTTTAAGCAATCTTGTGCATCAAATAAGTACATTTGTGTCATTGGTTGAACATTTAGGTCATTTTCGTCCTCACAAGGCTTATTCTCGTCCAATTAGGGTTTTTAACCAATCTTGTGCATACAATAAGTGATTTTGTGTCATTGGTTGAACATTTAGGTCATTTTTCGTCCTCCCAAGGCTTATTCTCGTCCAATTAGAGTTTTTAACCAATCTTGTGCATCCCATAAGTGATTTTGTGTCATTGGTTGAACATTTAGGTCATTTTCGTCCTCTCTAGGCTTATTCTCGTCCAATTAGGGTTTTTAACCAATCTTGTGCATTCAATAAGTACATTTGTGTCATTGGTTGAACATTTAGGTCATTTTCGTCCTCCCTAGGCTTATTCTCGTCCAATTAGGGTTTTTAACCAATCTTGTGCATCCAATAAGTACATTTGAGTCATTGGTTGAACATTTAGGTCATTTTCGTCCTCCCAAGGCTTATTCTCGTCCAATTAGGGTTTTTAACCAATCTTGTGCATCCAATAAGTGATTTTGTGTTATTGGTTGAACATTTAGGTCATTTTCGTCCTCCCAAGGCTTATTCTTGTCCAATTAGGGTTTTTAACCAATCTTGTGCATCCAATAAGTGATTTTGTGTCATTGGTTGAACATTTAGGTCATTTTCGTCCTCTCTAGGCTTATTCTCGTCCAATTAGGGTTTTTAACCAATCTTGTGCATTCAATAAGTTATTTTGTGTGATTGGTTGAACATTTAGGTCATTTTCGTCCTCCCAAGGCTTATTCTCGTCCACTTAGGGTTTTTAACCAATCTTGTGCATCCAATAAGTGATTTTGTGTCATTGGTTGAACATTTAGGTCATTTTCGTCATCCCAAGGCTTATTCTCGTCAAATTAGTGTTTTTAACCAATCTTGGGCATCCAATAAGTACATTTGTGTCATTGGTTGAACATTTAGGTCATTTTCGTCCTCCCAAGGCTTATTCTCATCCAATTAGGGTTTTTAACCAATCTTGTGCATCCAATAAGTAATTTTGTTTCATTGGTTGAACATTTAGGTCATTTTCGTCCCCCCAAGGCTTATTCTCATCCAATTAGGGTTTTTAACCAATCTTGTGCATCCAATAAGTAATTTTGTTTCATTGGTCGAACATTTAGGTCATTTTCGTCCTCCCAAGGCTTATTCTCGTCCAATTAGGGTTTTTAACCAATCTTGTGCATCCAATAAGTACATTTGTGTCATTGGTTGAACATTTAGGTCATTTTCGTCCTCCCAAGGCTTATTCTCATCCAATTAGGGTTTTTATCCAATCTTGTGCATCCAATAACTACATTTGTGTCATTGGTTGAACATTTAGGTCATTTTCGTCCTCCCAAGGCTGATTCTCGTCCAAATTAGGGTTTCTAACCAATCTTGTGCATCCAATAAGTACATTTGTGTCATTGGTTGAACATTTAGGTCATTTTCGTCCTCCCAAGGCTTATTCTCGTCCAATTAGGGTTTTTAACCAATCTTGTGCATCCAATAAGTACATTTGTGTCATTGGTTGAACATTTAGGTCATTTTCGTCCTCCCAAGGCTTATTCTCGTCCAATTAGGGTTTTTAACCAATCTTGTGCATCCAATAATACATTTGTGTCATTGGTTGAACATTTAGGTCATTTTCGTCCTCCCAAGGCTTATTCTCGTCCAATTAGGGTTTTTAACCAATCTTGTGCATCCAATAAGTACATTTGTGTCATTGGTTGAACATTTAGGTCATTTTCGTCCTCCCAAGTCTTATTCTCGTCCAATTAGGGTTTTTAACCAATCTTGTGCATCCAATAAGTAAATTTGTGTCATTGGTTGAACATTTAGGTCATTTTCGTCCTCCCAAGGCTTATTCTCGTCCAATTAGGGTTTTTAACCAATCTTGTGCATCCAATAAGTGATTTTGTGTCATTGGTTGAACATTTAGGTCATTTTCGTCCTCCCAAGGATTATTCTCGTCCAATTAGGGTTTTTAACCAATCTTGTGCATCCAATAAGATAATTTGCGTCATTGGTTGAACATTTAGGTCATTTTCGTCCTCCCAAGGCTTATTCTCGTCCTATTAGGGTTTTTAACCAATCTTGTGCATCCAATAAGTGATTTTGTGTCATTGGTTGAACATTTAGGTCATTTTCGTCCTCCCAAGGCTTATTCTCGTCCAATTAGGATTTTTAACCAATCTTGTGCATCCAATAAGTTATTTTGTGTCATTGGTTGAACATTTAGGTCATTTTCGTCCTCAGAAGGCTTATTCTCGTCCAATTAGGGTTTTTAACCAATCTTGTGCATCCAATAAGTACATTTGTGTCATTTGTTGAACATTTAGGTCATTTTCGTCCTTCCAAGGCTTATTCTCGTCCAATAAGGGTTTTTTTACCAATCTTGTGCATCCAACAAGTGATTTTGTGTCATTGGTTGAACATTTAGGTCATTTTCGTCCTCCCAAGGGTTATTCTCGTCCAATTAGGATTTTTAACCAATCTTGTGCATCCAATAAGTTATTTTGTGTCATTGGTTGAACATTTAGGTCATTTTCGTCCTCTCTAGGCTTATTCTCGTCCAATTAGGGTTTTTAACCAATCTTGTGCATTCAATAAGTACATTTGTGTCATTGGTTGAACATTTAGGTCATTTTCGTCCTCCCTAGGCTTATTCTCGTCCAATTAGGGTTTTTAACCAATCTTGTGCATCCAATAAGTACATTTGAGTCATTGGTTGAACATTTAGGTCATTTTCGTCCTCCCAAGGCTTATTCTCGTCCAATTAGGGTTTTTAACCAATCTTGTGCATCCAATAAGTGATTTTGTGTTATTGGTTGAACATTTAGGTCATTTTCGTCCTCCCATGGCTTATTCTCGTCCAATTAGGGTTTTTAACCAATCTTGTGCATCCAATAAGTGATTTTGTGTCATTGGTTGAACATTTAGGTCATTTTCGTCCTCCCAAGGGTTATTCTCGTCCAATTAGGGTTTTTAACCAATCTTGTGCATCCAATAAGTGATTTTGTGTCATTGGTTGAACATTTCGGTCATTTTCGTCCTCCCTAGGCTTATTCTCGTCCAATTAGGGTTTTTAACCAATCTTGTGCATCCAATAAGTGATTTTGTGTCATTGGTTGAACATTTAGGTCATTTTCGTCCTCCCAAGGCTTATTCTCGTCCAATTAGGATTTTTAACCAATCTTGTGCATTCAATAAGTACATTTGTGTCATTGGTTGAACATTTAGGTCATTTTCGTCCTCCCTAGGCTTATTCTCGTCCAATTAGGGTTTTTAACCAATCTTGTGCATCCAATAAGTACATTTGAGTCATTGGTTGAACATTTAGGTCATTTTCGTCCTCCCTAGGCTTATTCTCGTCCAATTAGGGTTTTTAACCAATCTTGTGCATCCAATAAGTACATTTGTGTCATTGGTTGAACATTTAGGTCATTTTCGTCCTCACAAGGCTTATTCTCGTCCAATTAGGGTTTTTAGTCAATCTTGTGCATCCAATAAGTGATTTTGTGTCGTTGGTTGAACATTTAGGTCATTTTCGTCCTCCCAAGGCTTATTCTCGCCCAATTAGTGTTTTTAACCAATCTTGTGCATCCAATAAGTGATTTTGGGTCATTGGTTGAACATTTAGGTCATTTTCGTCCTCTCTAGGCTTATTCTCGTCCAATTAGGGTTTTTAACCAATCTTGTGCATTCAATAAGTACATTTGTGTCATTGGTTGAACATTTAGGTCATTTTCGTCCTCCCTAGGCTTATTCTCGTCCAATTAGGGTTTTTAACCAATCTTGTGCATCCAATAAGTACATTTGTGTCATTGGTTGAACATTTAGGTCATTTTCGTCCTCCCAAGGTTTATTCTCGTCCAATTAGGGTTTTTAGTCAATCTTGTGCATCCAATAAGTGATTTTGTGTCATTGGTTGAACATTTAGGTCATTTTCGTCCTCCCAAGGCTTATTCTCGTCCAATTAGTGTTTTTAACCAATCTTGTGCATCCAATAAGTGATTTTGTATCATTGGTTGAACATTTAGGTCATTTTCGTCATCTCTAGGCTTATTCTCCTCCAATTAGGGTTTTTAACCAATCTTGTGCATTCAATAAGTACATTTGTGTCATTGGTTGAACATTTAGGTCATTTTCGTCCTCCCTAGGCTTATTCTCGTCCAATTAGGGTTTTTAACCAATCTTGTGCATCCAATAAGTACATTTGTGTCATTGGTTGAACATTTAGGTCATTTTTGTCCTCCCAAGGTTTATTCTCGTCCAATTAGGGTTTTTAGTCAATCTTGTGCATCCAATAAGTGATTTTGTGTCATTGGTTGAACATTTAGGTCATTTTCGTCCTCCCAAGGCTTATTCTTGTCCAATTAGGGTTTTTAACCAATCTTGGGCATCCAATAAGTGATTTTGTGTCATTGGTTGAACATTTAGGTCATTTTCGTCCTCTCTAGGCTTATTCTCGTCCAATTAGGGTTTTTAACCAATCTTGCGCATTCAATAAGTACATTTGTGTCATTGGTTGAACATTTAGGTCATTTTCGTCCTCCCTAGGCTTATTCTCGTCCAATTAGGGTTTTTAACCAATCTTGCGCATTCAATAAGTACATTTGTGTCATTGGTTGAACATTTAGGTCATTTTCGTCCTCCCTAGGCTTATTCTCGTCCAATTAGGGTTTTTAACCAATCTTGTGCATCCAATAAGTACATTTGTGTCATTGGTTGAACATTTAGGTCATTTTCATCCTCCTGAGGCTTATTCTCGTCCAATTAGGGTTTTTAACCAATCTTGTGCATCCAATAAGTGATTTTGTGTCATTGGTTGAACATTTAGGTCATTTTCGTCCTCCCTAGGCTTATTCTCGTCCAATTAGGGTTTTTAACCAATCTTGTGCATCCAAAGTGATTTTGTGTCATTGGTTGAACATTTAGGTCATTTTCGTCCTCCCAAGGCTTATTCTCGTTCAATTAGTGTTTTTAACCAATCTTGTGCATCCAATAAGTACATTTGTGTCATTGGTTGAACATTTAGGTCATTTTCGTCCTCCCAAGGCTTATTCTCGTCCAATTAGGGTTTTTAACCAATCTTGTGCATCCAATAAGTACATTTGTGTCATTGGTTGAACATTTAGGTCATTTTCGTCCTCCCAAGGCTTATTCTCGTCCAATTAGGGTTTTTAACCAATCTGTGCATCCAATAAGTGATTTTGTTTCATTGGTTGAACATTTAGGTCATTTTCGTCCTCCCTAGTCTTTTTCTCGTCCAATTAGGGTTTTTAACCAATCTTGTGCATCCGATAAGTACATTTGTGTCATTGGTTGAACATTTAGGTCATTTTTGTCCTCCCTAGGCTTATTCTCGTCCAATTAGGGGTTTTAACCAATCTTGTGCATCCAATAAGCGATTTTGTGTCATTGGATGAACATTTAGGTCATTTTCGTCATCCCAAGGCTTTTTCTCGTCCAATTAGGGTTTTTAACCAATCATGCGCATTCAATAAGTACATTTGTGTCATTGGTTGAACATTTAGGTCATTTTCGTCCTCCCAAGGCTTATTCTCGTCCACTTAGGATTTTTAACCAATCTTGTGCATCCAATAAGTGATTTTGTGTCATTGGTTGAACATTTCGGTCATTTTCGTCATCCCAAGGCTTATTCTCGTCCAATTAGGGTTTTTAACCAATCTTGTGCATCCAATAAGTACATTTGTGTCATTGGTTGAACATTTAGGTCATTTTCGTCTTCCCAAGGCTTATTCGCATCCAATTAGGGTTTTTAACCAATCTTGTGCATCCAATAAGTAATTTTGTTTCATTGGTCGAACATTTAGGTCATTTTCGTCCTCCCAAGGCTTATTCTCGTCCAATTAGGGTTTTTAACCAATCTTGTGCATCCAATAAGTGATTTTGTGTCATTGGTTGAACATTTAGGTCATTTTCGTCCTCCCAAGGCTTATTCTCGTCCAATTAGGGTTTTTAGCCAATCTTGTGCATCCAATAAGTACAGTTGTGTCATTGGTTTAACATTTAGCTCATTTTCGTCCTCCCGAGGCTTATTCTCGTCCAATTAGGGTTTTTAACCAATCTTGTGCATCCAATAAGTACATTTGTGTCATTGGTTGAACATTTAGGTCATTTTCGTCCTCCCAAGGCTTATTCTCGTCCAATTAGGGTTTTTTTACCAATCTTGTGCATCCAACAAGTGATTTTGTGTCATTGGTTGAACATTTAGGTCATTTTCGTCCTCCCAAGGCTTATTCTCGTCCAATTAGGGTTTTTAACCAATCTTGTGCATCCAATAAGTGATTTTGTGTCATTGGTTGAACATTTAGGTTATTTTCGTCCTCAGAAGGCTTATTCTCGTCCAATTAGGGTTTTTAACCAATCTTGTGCATCCAATAAGTACATTTGTGTCATTGGTTGAACATTTAGGTCATTTTCGTCCTCCCAAGGCTTATTCTCGTCCAATTAGGGTTTTTAACCAATCTTGTGCATCCAAGAAGTAATTTTGTTTCATTGGTCGAACATTTAGGTTATTTTCGTCCTCAGAAGGCTTATTCTCGTCCAATTAGGGTTTTTAACTAATCTTGTGCATCCAATAAGTGATTTTGCGTTATTGGTTGAACATTTAGGTCATTTTTGCCATCCCAAGGCTTATTCTCGTCAAATTAGTGTTTTTAACCAATCTTGTGCATCCAATAAGTACATTTGTGTCATTGGTTGAACATTTAGGTCATTTTCGTCCTCCCAAGGCTTATTCTCATCTAGTTAGGGTTTTTAACCAATCTTGTGCATCCAATAAGTAATTTTGTGTCATTGGTTGAACATTTAGGTTATTTTCGTCCTCAGAAGGCTTATTCTCGTCCAATTAGGGTTTTTAACCAATCTTGTGCATTCAATAAGTACATTTGTGTCATTGGTTGAACATTTAGGTCATTTTCGTCCTCCCTAGGCTTATTCTCGTCCAATTAGGGTTTTTAACCAATCTTGTGCATCCAATAAGTACATTTGTGTCATTGGTTGAACATTAAGTCATTTTCGTCCTCACAAGGCTTATTCTCGTCCAATTAGGGTTTTTAACCAATCTTGTGCATCCAATAAGTACATTTGTGTCATTGGTTGAACATTTAGGTCATTTTCGTCCTCCCAAGGCTTATTCTCATCCAATTAGGGTTTTTAACCAATCTTGTGCCTCCAATAAGTAATTTTGTTTCATTGGTCGAACATTTAGGTCATTTTCGTCCTCCCAAGGCTTATTCTCGTCCACTTAGGGTTTTTAACCAATCTTGTACATCCAATAAGTGATTTTGTGTCATTGGTTGAACATTTAGGTCATTTTCGTCATCCCAAGGCTTATTCTCGTCAAATTAGTGTTTTTAACCAATCTTGTGCATCCAATAAGTACATTTGTGTCATTGGTTGAACATTTAGGTCATTTTCGTCCTCACAAGGCTTATTCTCGTCCAATTAGGGTTTTTAACCAATCTTGTGCATCCAATAAGTGATTTTGTGTCATTGGTTGAACATTTATGTCATTTTCGTCCTCCCAAGGCTTAATCTTGCCAATTAGGGTTTTTAACCAATCTTGTGCATCCAATAAGTTATTTTGTGTCATTGGTTGAACATTTAGGTCATTTTCGTCCTCTCTAGGCTTATTCTCATCGAATTAGGGTTTTTAACCAATCTTGTGCATTCCATAAGTACATTTGTGTCATTGGTTGAACATTTAGGTCATTTTCATCCTCCCTAGGCTTATTCTCGTCCAATTAGGGTTTTTAACCAATCTTGCGCATTCAATAAGTACATTTGTGTCATTGGTTGAACATTTAGGTCATTTTCGTCCTCCCTAGGCTTATTCTCGTCCAATTAGGGTTTTTAACCAATCTTGTGCATCCAATAAGTACATTTGTGTCATTGGTTGAACATTTAGGTCATTTTTGTCCTCCCAAGGTTTATTCTCGTCCAATTAGGGTTTTTAGTCAATCTTGTGCATCCAATAAGTGATTTTGTGTCATTGGTTGAACATTTAGGTCATTTTCGTCCTCCCAAGGCTTATTCTTGTCCAATTAGGGTTTTTAACCAATCTTGGGCATCCAATAAGTGATTTTGTGTCATTGGTTGAACATTTAGGTCATTTTCGTCCTCTCTAGGCTTATTCTCGTCCAATTAGGGTTTTTAACCAATCTTGCGCATTCAATAAGTACATTTGTGTCATTGGTTGAACATTTAGGTCATTTTCGTCCTCCCTAGGCTTATTCTCGTCCAATTAGGGTTTTTAACCAATCTTGCGCATTCAATAAGTACATTTGTGTCATTGGTTGAACATTTAGGTCATTTTCGTCCTCCCTAGGCTTATTCTCGTCCAATTAGGGTTTTTAACCAATCTTGTGCATCCAATAAGTACATTTGTGTCATTGGTTGAACATTTAGGTCATTTTCATCCTCACAAGGCTTATTCTCGTCCAATTAGGGTTTTTAGTCAATCTTGTGCATCCAATAAGTGATTTTGTGTCATTGGTTGAACATTTAGGTCATTTTCGTCCTCTCTAGGCTTATTCTCGTCGAATTAGGGTTTTTAACCAATCTTGCGCATTCAATAAGTACATTTGTGTCATTGGTTGAACATTTAGGTCATTTTCGTCCTCCCTAGGCTTATTCTCGTCCAATTAGGGTTTTTAACGAATCTTGTGCATCCAATAAGTGATTTTGTGTCATTGGTTGAACATTTAGGTCATTTTCGTCCTCTCTAGGCTTATTCTCGTCGAATTAGGGTTTTTAACCAATCTTGCGCATTCAATAAGTACATTTGTGTCATTGGTTGAAAATTTAGGTAATTTTCGTCCTCCCTAGGCTTATTCTCGTCCAATTAGGGTTTTTAACCAATCTTGTGCATCCAATAAGTGATTTTGTGTCATTGGTTGAACATTTAGGTCATTTTCGTCCTCTAAAGGCTTATTCTCGTCCAATTAGGGTTTTTAACCAATCTTGTGCATCCAATAAGTACATTTGTGTCATTGGTTGAACATTTAGGTCATTTTCGTCCTCACAAGGCTTATTCTCGTCCAATTAGTGTTTTTAACCAATCTTGTGCATCCAATAAGTGATTTTGGGTCATTGGTTGAACATTTAGGTCATTTTCGTCCTCTCTAGGCTTATTCTCGTCCAATTAGGGTTTTTAACCAATCTTGTGCATTCAATAAGTACATTTGTGTCATTGGTTGAACATTTAGGTCATTTTCGTCCTCCCTAGGCTTATTCTCGTCCAATTAGGGTTTTTAACCAATTTTGTGCATCCAATAATGACATTTGTGTCATTGGTTGAACATTTAGGTCATTTTCGTCCTCCCTAGGCTTATTCACGTCCAATTAGGGTTTTTAACCAATCTTGTGCATCCAATAATGACATTTGTGTCATTGGTTGAACATTTAGGTCATTTTCGTCCTCCCAAGGCTTATTCTCGTCCACTTAGGGTTTTTAACCAATCTTGTGCATCCAATAAGTGATTTTGTGTCATTGGTTGAACATTTAGATCATTTTCGTCCTCTCTAGGCTTATTCTCGTCCAATTAGGGTTTTTAACCAATCTTGCGCATTCAATAAGTACATTTGTGTCATTGGTTGAACATTTAGGTCATTTTCGTCCTCCCTAGGCTTATTCTCGTCCAATTAGGGTTTTTAACCAATCTTGTGCATCCAATAAGTACATTTGTGTCATTGGTTGAACATTTAGGTCATTTTCGTCCTCCCAAGGCTTATTCTCATCCAATTAGTGTTTTTAACCAATCTTGTGCATCCAATAAGTAATTTTGTGTCATTGGTTGAACATTTAGGTCATTTTCGTCATCCCAAGCCTTATTTTCGTCCAATTAGGGTTTTTAACCAATCTTGTGCATCCAATAACTACATTTGTGTCATTGGTTGAACATTTAGGTCATTTTCGTCCTCCCAAGGCTTATTCTCGTCCAATTAGGGTTTTTAACCAATCTTGTGCATCCAACAAGTGATTTTGTGTCATTGGTTGAACATTTACGTCAATTTCGTCCTCCTAAGGCTTATTCTCGTCCAATTAGGGTTTTTAACCAATCTTGTGCATCCAATAAGTGATTTTGTGTCAATGGTTGAACATTTAGGTCATTTTCGTCCTCCCAAGGCTTATTCTGGTCAAATTAGGGTTTTTAACCAATCTTGTGCATCCAATAAGTGATTTTGTGTCATTGGTTGAACATTTAGGTCATTTTCGTCCTCTCTAGGCTTATTCTCGTCCAATTAGGGTTTTTAACCAATCTTGTGCATTCAATAAGTACATTTGTGTCATTGGTTGAACATTTAGGTCATTTTCGTCCTCCCTAGGCTTATTCTCGTCCAATTAGGGTTTTTAACCAATCTTGTGCATCCAATAAGTACATTTGAGTCATTGGTTGAACATTTAGGTCATTTTCGTCCTCCCAAGGCTTATTCTCGTCCAATTAGGGTTTTTAACCAATCTTGTGCATCCAATAAGTGATTTTGTGTTATTGGTTGAACATTTAGGTCATTTTCGTCCTCCCAAGGCTTATTCTCGCCCAATTAGGGTTTTTAACCAATCTTGTGCATCCAATAAGTGATTTTGTGTCATTGGTTGAACATTTAGGTCATTTTCGTCCTCCCAAGGCTTATTCTCGTCCAATTAGGGTTTTTAACCAATCTTGTGCATCCAATAAGTGATTTCGTGTCCTTGGTTGAACATTTAGGTCATTTTCGTCCTCCCAAGGCTTATTCTCGTCCAATTAGGGTTTTTAACCAATCTTGTGCATCCAATAAGTACATTTGTGTCGTTGGTTGAACATTTAGGTCATTTTCGTCCTCCCAAGGCTTATTCTCGTCCATTTAGGGTTTTTAACCAATCTTGTGCATCCAATAAGTGATTTTGGTCCTTGGTTGAACATTTAGGTCATTTTCGTCCTCCCAATGCTTATTCTCGTCCAATTAGGGTTTTTAACCAATCTTGTGCATCCAATAAGTACATTTGTGTCGTTGGTTGAACATTTAGGTCATTTTCGTCCTCCTAAGGCTTATTCTCGTCCAATTAGGGTTTTTCACCAATCTTGTGCATCCAATAAGTGATGTTGTGTCCTTGGTTGAACATTTAGGTCATTTTCTTCCTCCCAAGGCTTATTCTCGTCTTGTTAGGGTTTTTAACCAATCTTGTGCATCCAATAAGTGATTTTGTGTCCTTGGTTGAACATTTAGGTCATTTTCGTCCTCCCAAGGCTTATTCTCGTCCAATTAGGGTTTTTAACCAATCTTGTGAATCCAATAAGTACATTTGTGTCATTGGTTGAACATTTAGGTCATTTTCGCTCTCCCAAGGCTTATTCTCCTCCAATTAGGGTTTTTAACCAATCTTGTGCATCCAATAAGTACATTTGTGTCATTGGTTGAACATTTAGGTCATTTTCGTCCTCCCAAGGCTTATTCTCGTCCAATTAGGGTTTTTAACCAATCTTGTGCATCTAATAAGTGATTTTGTGTCGTTGGTTGAACATTTAGGTCATTTTCGTCCTCCCAAGGCTTATTCTCGTCCAATTGAGGTTTTTAACCAATCTTGTGTATCGAATAAGTGATTTTGTGTCATTGGTTATACATTTAGGTCATTTTCGTCCTCCCAAGGCTTATTCTCGTCCAATTAGGGTTTTTAACCAATCTTGTGCATCCAATAAGTGATTTTGTGTCATTGGTTGAACATTTAGGTCATTTTCGTCCTCCCAAGGCTTATTCTCGTCCAATTAGGGTTTTTAACCAATCTTGTGCATCCAATAAGTGATTTTGTGTCGTTGGATGAACAATTAGGTCATTTTCGTCCTCCCAAGGCTTACTCTCGTCCAATTAGGGTTTTTAACCAATCTTGTGCATCCAATAAGTACATTTGTGTCATTGGTTGAACATTTAGGTCATTTTCGTCCTCCCAAGGCTTATTCTCGTCCAATTAGGGTTTTTAACCAATCTTGTGCATCCAATAAGTGATTTTGTGTCATTGGTTGAACATTTAGGTCATTTTCGTGCTCCCAAGGCTTATTCCCGTCCAATTAGGGTTTTTTACCAATCTTATCCATCCAATAAGTACATTTGTGTCATTGATTGAACATTTAGGTCATTTTCGTCCTCCCAAGGCTTATTCTCATCCAATTAGGGTTTTTAACCAATCTTGTGCATCCAATAAGTACATTTATGTGATTGGTTGAACATTTAGGTCATTTTCTTCCTCCCAAGGCTTATTCTCGTCCAATTAGGGTTTTTAACCAATCTTGTGCATCCAATAAGTACATTTGTGTCATTGGTTGAACATTTAGGTCATTTTCGTCCTCCCAAGGCTTATTCTCGTCCAATTAGGGTTTTTAACCAATCTTGTGCATCCAATAAGTGATTTTCTGTCATTAGTTGAACATTTAGGTCATTTTCGTCCTCCATAGCCTTATTCTCGTCCAATTAGTGTTTTTAACCAATCTTGTGCATCCAATAAGTACATTTGTGTCATTGGTTGAACATTTAGGTCATTTTCGTCCTCCCAAGGCTTATTCTCGTCCAATTAGGGTTTTTAACCAATCTTGTGCATCCAATAAGTACATTTGTGTCATTGGTTGAACATTTAGGTCATTTTCGTCCTCCCTAGGATTTTTCTCGTCCAATTAGGGTTTTTAACCAATCTTGTGCATCCAATAAGTGATTTTGTGTCATTGGTTGAACATTTAGGTCATTTTCGTCCTCCCAAGGCTTATTCTCGTCCAATTAGGGTTTTTAACCAATCTTGTGCATCCAATAAGTGATTTTGTGTCATTGGTTGAACATTTAGGTCATTTTCGTCCTCCCAAGGCTTATTCTCGTCCAATTAGGGTTTTTAACCAATCTTGTGCATCCAATAAATGATTTTGTGTCATTGGTTGAACATTTATGTCATTTTTGTCCTCCCAAGGCTTATTCTCGTCCAATTAGGGTTTTGAACCAATCTTGTGCATCCAATAAGTACATTTGTGTCATGGGTTAATCATTTAAGTCATTTTCGTCCTCCCAAGGCTTATTCTCGTCCAATTAGGGTTTTTAACCAATCTTTTGCATCCAATAAGTACATTTGTGTCATTGGTTGAACATTTAGGTCATTTTCGTCCTCCCAAGGCTTATTCTCGTCCAATTAGGGTTTTTAACCAATCTTGTGCATCCAATAAGTGATTTTGTGTCATTGGTTGAACATTTAGGTCATTTTCGTCCTCCCAAGGCTTATTCTCGTCCAATTAGGGTTTTTAACCAATCTTGTGCATCCAATAAATACATTTGTGTCGTTGGTTGAACATTTAGGTCATTTTCGTCCTCCCTAGGCTTATTCTCGTCCAATTAGGGTTTTTAACCAATCTTGTGCATCCAATAAGTGATTTTGTGTCATTGGTTGAACATTTAGGTCATTTTCGTCCTCTAAAGGCTTATTCTCGTCCAATTAGGGTTTTTAACCAATCTTGTGCATCTAATAAATACATTTGTGTCATTGGTTGAACATTTAGGTCATTTTCGTCGTCACAAGGCTTATTCTCGTCCAATTAGGGTTTTTAGTCAATCTTGTGCATCCAATAAGTGATTTTGTGTCATTGGTTGAACATTTAGGTCATTTTCGTCCTCCCAAGGCTTATTCTCGTCCAATTAGTGTTTTTAACCAATCTTGTGCATCCAATAAGTGATTTTGGGTCATTGGTTGAACATTTAGGTCATTTTCGTCCTCTCTAGGCTTATTCTCGTCCAATTAGGGTTTTTAACCAATCTTGTGCATTCAATAAGTACATTTGTGTCATTGGTTGAACATTTAGGTCATTTTCGTCCTCCCTAGGCTTATTCACGTCCAATTAGGGTTTTTAACCAATCTTGTGCATCCAATAATGACATTTGTGTCATTGGTTGAACATTTAGGTCATTTTCGTCCTCCCAAGGCTTATTCTCGTCCACTTAGGGTTTTTAACCAATCTTGTGCATCCAATAAGTGATTTTGTGTCATTGGTTGATCATTTAGATCATTTTCGTCCTCTCTAGGCTTTTTCTCGTCCAATTAGGGTTTTTAACCAATCTTGCGCATTCAATAAGTACATTTGTGTCATTGGTTGAACATTTAGGTCATTTTCGTCCTCCCTAGGCTTATTCTCGTCCAATTAGGGTTTTTAACCAATATTGTGCAACCAATAAGTACATTTGTGTCATTGGTTGAAAATTTAGGTAATTTTCGTCCTCCCTAGGCTTATTCTCGTCCAATTAGGGTTTTTAACCAATCTTGTGCATCCAATAAGTGATTTTGTGTCATTGGTTGAACATTTAGGTCATTTTCGTCCTCCGAAGGCTTATTCTCGTCCAATTAGGGTTTTTAACCAATCTTGTGCATCCAATAAGTACATTTGTGTCATAGGTTGAACATTTAGGTCATTTACGTCCTCACAAGGCTTATTCCCGTCCAATTAGGGTTTTTAACCAATCTTGTGCATCCAATAAGGGATTTTGTGTCATTGGTTGAACATTTAGGTCATTTTCGTCCTCCCAAGGCTTATTCTCGTCCAATTACGGTTTTAAACCAATCTTGTGCATCCAATAAGTGATTTTGTGTCATTGGTTGAACATTTAGGTCATTTTCGTCCTCTCTAGGCTTATTCTCGTCCAATTAGGGTTTTTAACCAATCTTGTGCATTCAATAAGTACATTTGTGTCATTGGTTGAATATTTAGGTCATTTTCGTCCTCCCAAGGCTTATTCTCGTCCAATTAGGGTTTTTAACCAATCTTGTGCATCCCATAAGTGATTTTGTGTCATTGGTTGAACATTTAGGTCATTTTCGTCCTCTCTAGGCTTATTCTCGTCCAATTAGGGTTTTTAACCAATCTTGTGCATTCAATAAGTGATTTTGTGTCATTGGTTGAACATTTAGGTCATTTTCATCCTCCGAAGGCTTATTCTCGTCCAATTAGGGTTTTTAACCCATCTTGTGCATCCAATAAGTACATTTGTGTCATTTGTTGAACATTTAGGTCATTTTCGTCCTCCCAAGGCTTATTCTCGTCCAATTAGGGTTTTTTACCAATCTTGTACATCCAACAAGTGATTTTGTGTCATTGGTTGAACATTTAGGTCATTTTCATCCTCCCAAGACTTATTCTCGTCCAATTAGGGTTTTTAACCATTCTTGTGCATCCAATAAGTACATTTGTGTCATTGGTTGATCATTTAGGTCATTTTCGTCCTCACAAGGCTTATTCTCGTCCAATTAGGGTTTTTAACCAATCTTGTGCATCCAATAAGTGATTTTGTGTCATTGGTTGAACATTTATGTCATTTTCGTCCTCCCAAGGCTTAATCTTGCCAATTAGGGTTTTTAACCAATCTTGTGCATCCAATAAGTTATTTTGTGTCATTGGTTGAACATTTAGGTCATTTTCGTCCTCTCTAGGCTTATTCTCATCGAATTAGAGTTTTTAACCAATCTTGTGCATTCCATAAGTACATTTGTGTCATTGGTTGAACATTTAGGTCATTTTCATCCTCCCTAGGCTTATTCTCGTCCAATTAGGGTTTTTAACCAATCTTGCGCATTCAATAAGTACATTTGTGTCATTGGTTGAACATTTAGGTCATTTTCGTCCTCCCTAGGCTTATTCTCGTCCAATTAGGGTTTTTAACCAATCTTGTGCATCCAATAAGTACATTTGTGTCATTGGTTGAACATTTAGGTCATTTTCGTCCTCCCAAGGCTTATTCTCGTCCACTTAGGATTTTGAACCAATCTTGTGCATCCAATAAGTGATTTTGTGTCATTGGTTGAACATATCGGTCATTTTCGTCATCCCAAGGCTTATTCTCGTCCAATTAGGGTTTTTAACCAATCTTGTGCATCCAATAAGTACATTTGGGTCATTGGTTGAACATTTAGGTCATTTTCGTCCTCCCAAGGCATATTCTCGTCCAATTAGGGTTTTTAACCAATCTTGTGCATCCAATAAGTAATTTTGTGTCATTGGTTGAACATTTAGGTCATTTTCGTCCTCCCAAGGCTTATTCTCGTCCAATTAAGGTTTTTAACCAATCTTGTGCATCCAATAAGTGATTTTGTGTAATGGGTTGAACATTTAGGTCATTTTCGTCCTCCCTAGTCTTTTTCTCGTCCAATTAGGGTTTTTAACCAATCTTGTGCATCCGATAAGTACATTTGTGTCATTGGTTGAACATTTAGGTCATTTTCGTCCTCCCTAGGCTTATTCTCGTCAAATTAGGGTTTTTAACCAATCATGCGCATTCAATACGTACATTTGTGTCATTGGTTGAACATTTAGGTCATTTTCCTCCTCTCTAGGCTTTTTCTCGTCCAATTAGGGTTTTTAACCAATCTTGCGCATTCAATAAGTACATTTGTGTCATTGGTTGAACATTTAGGTCATTTTCGTCCTCCCTAGGCTTATTCTCGTCCAATTAGGGTTTTTAACCAATCTTGTGCATCCAATAAGTACATTTGTGTCATTGGTTGAACATTTAGGTCATTTTCGTCCTCCCAAGTCTTATTCTCGTCCACTTAGGGTTTTTAACCAATCTTGTGCATCCAATAAGTGATTTTGTGTCATTGGTTGAACATTTCGGTCATTTTCGTCATCCCAAGGCTTATTCTCGTCCAATTAAGGTTTTTAACCAATCTTGTGAATCCAATATGTTCATTTGTGTCATTGGTTGAACATTTAGCTCATTTTCGTCCTCCCAAGGCATATTCTCGTCCAATTAGGGTTTTTAACCAATCTTGTGCATCCAATAAGTGATTTTGTGTCATTGGTTGAACATTTCGGTCATTTTCGTCATCCCAAGGCTTATTCTCGTCCAATTAGGGTTTTTAACCAATCTTGTGCATCCGATAAGTACATTTGTGTCATTGGTTGAACATTTAGGTCATTTTCGTCCTCCCTAGGCTTATTCTCGTCAAATTAGGGTTTTTAGCCAATCTTGTGCATCCAATAAGTACATTTGTGTCATTGGTTGAAAATTTAGGTAATTTTCGTCCACCCTAGGCTTATTCTCGTCCAATTAGGGTTGTTAACCAATCTTGTGCAACCAATAAGTGATTTTGTGTCATTGGTTGAACATTTAGGTCATTTTCGTCCTGCAAAGGCTTATTCTCGTCGAATTAGGGTTTTTAACCAATCTTGTGCATCCAATAAGTACATTTGTTTCATTGGTTGAACATTTAGGTCATTTTCGTCCTCACAAGGCTTATTCTCGTCCAATTAGGGTTTTTAACCAATCTTGTGCATCCAATAAGTGATTTTGTGTCATTGGTTGAACATTTAGGTCATTTTCGTCCTCCCAAGGCTTATTCTCGTCCAATTAGGGTTTTTAACCAATCTTGTGCATCCAATAAGTGATTTTGTGTCATTGGTTGAACATTTAGGTCATTTTCGTCCTCCCAAGGCTTATTCTCGTCCAATTAGGGTTTTTAACCAATCTTGTGCATCCAATAAGTGATTTTGTGTCATTGGTTGAACATTTAGGTCATTTTCGTCCTCCCAAGGCTTATTCTCGCCCAAGTAGGGTTTTTAACCAATCTTGTGCATCCAATAAGTGATTTTGTGTCATTGGTTGAACATTTAGGTCATTTTCGTCCTCCCAAGGCTTATTCTCGTCCAATTAGGGTTTTTAACCAATCTTGTGCATCCAATAAGTGATTTTGTGTCATTGGTTGAACATTTAGGTCATTTTCGTCCTACCTAGGCTTATTCTTGTCCAATTAGGATTTTTAACCAATCTTGTGCATCAAATAAGTTACTTTGTGTCATTGGTTGAACATTTAGGTCATTTTCGTCCTCCCAAGGCTTATTCTCGTCCAATTAGGGTTTTTAACCAATCTTGTGCATCCAATAAGTGATTTTGTGTCATTGGTTGAACATTTAGGTCATTTTCATCCTCCCTAGGCTTATTCTCGTCGAATTAGGGTTTTTAACCAATCTTGTGCATCCAATAAGTAAATTTGTGTCTTTGGTTGAACATTTAGGTCATTTTCGTCCTCCCAAGGCTTATTCTCGTCCAATTATGGTTTTTAACCAATCTTGTGCATCCAACAAGTTATTTTGTGTCATTGGTTGAACATTTAGGTCACTTTCGTCCTCCGAAGGCTTATTCTCGTCCAATTAGGGTTTTTAACCAATCTTGTGCATCCAATAAGTACATGTGTGTCATTGGTTGAACATTTAGGTCATTTTCGTCCTCCCAAGGCTTATTCTCGTCCAATTAGGGTTTTTAACCAATCTTGTGCATCCAATAAGTGATTTTGTGTCATTGGTTGAACATTTAGGTCATTTTCGTTCTCCCTATGCTTATTCTCGTCCAATTAGGGTTTTTAACCAATCTTGTGCATCCAATAAGTACATTTGTGTCATTGGTTGAACATTTAGGTCATTTTCGTCCTCCCTAGGCTTATTCTCGTCCAATTAGGGTTTTTAACCAATCTTGTGCATCCAATAAGTGATTTTGTGCCATTTGTCGAACATTTAGGTCATTTTCGTCCTCCCAAGGCTTATTCTCGTCCAATTAGGGTTTTTAACCAATCTTGTGCATCCAATAAGTACATTTGTGTCATTGGTTGAACATTTAGGTCATTTTCGTCCTCCCTAGGCTTATTCTCGTCCAATTAGGGTTTTTAACCAATCTTGTGCATCCAATAAGTACATTTGTGTCATTGGTTGAACATTTAGGTCATTTTCGTCCTCCCAACGCTTATTCTCGTCCACTTAGGGTTTTTAACCAATCTTGTGCATCCAATAAGTGATTTTGTGTCATTGGTTGAACATTTAGGTCATTTTCGTCCTCTCTTGGCTTATTCTCGTCCTCTCTAGGCTTATTCTCGTCCAATTAGGGTTTTTAACCAATCTTGTGCATTCAATAAGTACATTTGTGTCATTGGTTGAACATTTAGGTAATTTTCGTCCTCCCTAGGCTTATTCTCGTCCAATTAGGGTTTTTAACCAATCTTGTGCATCCAATAAGTGATTTTGTGTCATTGGTTGAACATTTAGGTCATTTTCGTCCTCTAAAGGCTTATTCTCGTCCAATTAGGGTTTTTAACCAATCTTGTGCATCCAATAAGTACATTTGTGTCATTGGTTGAACATTTAGGTCATTTTCGTCCTCACAAGGCTTATTCTCGTCCAATTAGTGTTTTTAACCAATCTTGTGCATCCAATAAGTGATTTTGGGTCATTGGTTGAACATTTAGGTCATTTTCGTCCTCTCTAGGCTTATTCTCGTCCAATTAGGGTTTTTAACCAATCTTGTGCATTCAATAAGTACATTTGTGTCATTGGTTGAACATTTAGGTCATTTTCGTCCTCCCTAGGCTTATTCTCGTCCAATTAGGGTTTTTAACCAATCTTGTGCATCCAATAAGTACATTTGTGTCATTGGTTGAACATTTAGGTCATTTTCGTCCTCCCAAGGCTTATTCTCGTCGAATTAGGATTTTTAACCAATCTTGTGCATCCAACAAGTGATTTTGTGTCATTGGTTGAATATTTAGGTCCTTTTCGTCCTCCGAAGGCTTATTCTCGTCCAATTAGGGTTTTTAACCAATCTTGTGCATCCAATAAGTGATTTTGTGTCATTGGTTGAACATTTAGGTCATTTTCGTCCTCCCAAGGCTTATTCTCGTCCAATTATGGTTTTTAACCAATCTTGTGCATCCAATAAGTTATTTTGTGTCATTGGTTGAACATTTAGGTCATTTTCGTCCACTCTAGGCTTATTCTCGTCCAATTAGGGTTTTAAACCAATCTTGTGCATTCAATAAGTACATTTGTGTCATTGGTTGAACATTTAGGTCATTTTCGTCCTCCCTAGGCTTATTCTCGTCCAATTAGGGTTTTTAACCAATCTTGTGCATCCAATAAGTACATTTGTGTCATTGGTTGAACATTTAGGTCATTTTCGTCCTCCCAAGGCTTATTCTCGTCCACTTAGGTTTTTTAACCAATCTTGTGCATCCAATAAGTGATTTTGTGTCATTGGTTGAACATTTCGGCCATTTTCGTCATCCCAAGGCTTATTCTCGTCCAATTAGGGTTTTTACCAAATCTTGTGCATCCAATAAGTACATTTGTGTCATTGGTTGAACATTTAGGTCATTTTCATCCTCCCAAGGCATATTCTCGTCCAATTAGGGTTTTTAACCAATCTTGTGCATCCAATAAGTAATTTTGTGTCATTGGTTGAACATTTAGGTTATTTTGGTCCTCCCAAGGCTTATTCTCGTCCAATTAGGGTTTTTAACCAATCTTGTGCATTCAATAAGTACATTTGTGCCATTGGTTGAACATATAGGTCATTTTCGTCCTCCCTAGGCTTATTCTCGTCCAATTAGGGTTTTTAACCAATCTTGTGCATCCGATAAGTACATTTGTGTCATTGGTTGAACATTTAGGTCATTTTCGTCCTCCGTAGGCTTATTCTCGTCAAATTAGGGTTTTTAACCAATCTTGTGCATCCAATAAGTACTTTTGTGTCATTGGTTGAAAATTTAGGTAATTTTCGTCCTCCCTAGGCTTAATCTCGTCCAATTAGGGTTTTTAACCAATCTTGTGTATCCAATAAGTGATTTTGTGTCATTGGTTGAACATTTAGGTCATTTTCGTCCTCCCAAGGCTTATTCTCGTCCAATTAGGGTTTTTAACCAATCTTGTGCATCCAATAAGTGATTTTGTGTCATTGGTTGAACATTTAGGTCATTTTCATCCTCCCAAGGCATATTCTCGTCCAATTAGGGTTTTTAACCAATCTTGTGCATCCAATAAGTAATTTTGTGTCATTGGTTGAACATTTAGGTTATTTTGGTCCTCCCAAGGCTTATTCTCGTCCAATTAGGGTTCTTAACCAATCTTGTGCATCCAATAAGTGATTTTGTGTCATTGGTTGAACATTTAGGTCATTTTCGTCCTCCCTAGTCTTTTTCTCGTCCAATTAGGGTTTTTAACCCATCTTGTGCATCCGATAAGTACATTTGTGTCATTGGTTGAACATTTAGGTCATTTTCGTCCTCCCTAGGCTTATTCTCGTCCAATTAGGGTTTTTAACCAATCTTGTGCATCCAATAAGTACATTTGTGTCATTGGTTGAACATTTAGGTCATTTTCGTCCTCACAAGCCTTATTCTCGTCCAATTAGGGTTTTTAACCAATCTTGTGCATCCAATAAGTACATTTGTGTCATTGGTTGAACATTTAGGTCATTTTCGTCCTCCCAAGGCTTATTCTCATCCAATTAGGGTTTTTAACCAATCTTGTGCATCCAATAAGTGATTTTGTGTCATTGGTTGAACATTTAGGACATTTTCGTCCTCCAAAGCCTTATTCTCGTCCAATTAGGGTTTTTAACCAATCTTGTGCATCCAATAAGTACATTTGTGTCATTGGTTGAACATTTAGGTCATTTTCGTCCTCCCAAGGCTTATTCTCGTCCAATTAGGGTTTTTAACCAATCTTGTGCATCCAATAAGTACATTTTGTGTCATTGGTTGAACATTTAGGTCATTTTCGTCCTCCCAAGGCTTATTCTCGTCCAATTAGGGTTTTTAACCAATCTTGTGCATCCAATAAGTGATTTTGTGTCATTGGTTGAACATTTAGGTCATTTTCGTCCTCCCTAAGCTAATTCTCGTCCAATTAGGGTTTTTAACCAATCTTGTGCATCCAATAAGTACACTTGTGTCATTGGTTGAACATTTAGGTCATTTTCGTCCTCCCAAGGCTTATTCTCGTCCAATTAGGGTTTTTAACCAATCTTGTGCATCCAATAAGTGATTTTGTGTCATTGGTTGAACATTTAGGTCATTTTCGTCATCCCTAGGCTTATTCTTGTCTAATTAGGGTTTTTAACCAATCTTGTGCATCCAATAAGTAGATTTGTGTCATTGGTTGAACATTTAGGTCATTTTCGTCCTCCCTAGGCTTATTCTCGTCCAATTAGGGTTTTTAACCAATCTTGTGCATCCAATAAGTACATTTGTGTCATTGGTTGAACATTTAGGTCATTATCGTCCTCCCAAGGCTTATTCTCGTCCACTTAGGGTTTTTAACCAATCTTGTGCATCAAATAAGTAATTTTGTGTCATTGGTTGAACATTTAGGTCAATTTCGTCCTCCCAATGCTTATTCTCGTCCAATTAGGGTTTTTAACCAATCTTGTGCATCCAATAAGTTATTTTGTGTGATTAGTTGAACATTTAGGTCATTTTCGTCCTTCGAAGGCTTATTCTCGTCCAATTAGGGTTGTTAACCAATCTTGTGCATCCAATAAGTACATTTGTGTCATTGGTTGAAAATTTAGGTAATTTTCGTCCTCCCTAGGCTTATTCTCGTCCAATTAGGGTTTTTAACCAATCTTGTGCATTCCATAAGTACATTTGTGTCATTGGTTGAACATTTAGGTCATTTTCATCCTCCCTAGGCTTATTCTCGTCCAATTAGGGTTTTTAACCAATCTTGTGCATCCAATCAGTACATTTGTGTCATTGGTTGAACATTTAGGTCATTTTCGTCCTCCCAAGGCTTATTCTCGTCCACTTAGGATTTTGAACCAATCTTGTCCATCCAATAAGTGATTTTGTGTCATTGGTTGAACATATCGGTCATTTTCGTCATCCTAAGGCTTATTCTCGTCCAATTAGGGTTTTTAACCAATCTTGTGCATCCAATAAGTACATTTGGGTCATTGGTTGAACATTTAGGTCATTTTCGTCCTCCCAAGGCATATTCTCGTCCAATTAGGGTTTTTAACCAATCTTGTGCATCCAATAAGTAATTTTGTGTCATTGGTTGAACATTTAGGTCATTTTCGTCCTCCCAAGGCTTATTCTCGTCCAATTAAGGTTTTTAACCAATCTTGTGCATCCGATAAGTACATTTGTGTCATTGGTTGAAGATTTAGGTCATTTTCGTCCTCCCTAGGCTTATTCTCGTCAAATTAGGGTTTTTAACCAATATTGTGCATCCAATAAGTACATTTGTGTCATTGGTTGAAAATTTAGGTAATTTTCGTCCTCCCTAGGCTTATTCTCGTCCAATTAGGGTTTTTAACCAATCTTGTGCATCCAATAAGTGATTTTGTGTCATTGGTTGAACATTTAGGTCATTTTCGTCCTCTAAAGGCTTATTCTCGTCCAATTAGGGTTTTTAACCAATCTTGTGCATCCAATAAGTACATTTGTGTCATTGGTTGAACATTTAGGTCATTTTCGTCCTCACAAGGCTTATTCTCGTCCAATTAGTGTTTTTAACCAATCTTGTGCATCCAATAAGTGATTTTGGGTCATTGGTTGAACATTTAGGTCATTTTCGTCCTCTCTAGGCTTATTCTCGTCCAATTAGGGTTTTTAACCAATCTTGTGCATTCAATAAGTACATTTGTGTCATTGGTTGAACATTTAGGTCATTTTCGTCCTCCCTAGGCTTATTCTCGTCCAATTAGGGTTTTTAACCAATCTTGTGCATCCAATAAGTACATTTGTGTCATTGGTTGAACATTTAGGTCATTTTCGTCCTCCCAAGGTTTATTCTCGTCCAATTAGGGTTTTTAGTCAATCTTGTGCATCCAATAAGTGATTTTGTGTCATTGGTTGAACATTTAGGTCATTTTCGTCCTCCCTAGTCTTTTTCTCGTCCAATTAGGGTTTTTAACCAATCTTGTGCATCCGATAAGTACATTTGTGTCATTGGTTGAATATATCGGTCATTTTCGTCATCCCAAGGCTTATTGTCGTCCAATTAGGGTTTTTAACCAATCTTGTGCATCCAATAAGTACATTTGGGTCATTGGTTGAACATTTAGGTCATTTTCGTCTTCCCAAGGCATATTCTCGTCCAATTAGGGTTTTTAACCAATCTTGTGCATCCAATAAGTAATTTTGTGTCATTGGTTGAACATTTAGGTCATTTTCGTCCTCCCAAGGCTTATTCTCGTCCAACTAAGGTTTTTAACCAATCTTGTGCATCCAATAAGTGATTTTGTGTCATGGGTTGAACATTTAGGTCATTTTCGTCCTCCCAAGGCTTATTCTCGTCCAATTAGGGTTTTTTACCAATCTTGTGCATCCAACAAGTGATTTTGTGTCATTGGTTGAACATTTAGGTCATTTTCATCCTCCCAAGACTTATTCTCGTCCAATTAGGGTTTTTAACCATTCTTGTGCATCCAATAACTACATTTGTGTCATTGGTTGATCATTTATGTCATTTTCGTCCTCACAAGGCTTATTCTCGTCCAATTAGGGTTTTTAACCAATCTTGTGCATCCAATAAGTGATTTTGTGTCATTGGTTGAACATTTATGTCATTTTCGTCCTCCCAAGGCTTAATCTTGCCAATTAGGGTTTTTAACCAATCTTGTGCATCCAATAAGTTATTTTGTGTCATTGGTTGAACATTTAGGTCATTTCGTCCTCTCTAGGCTTATTCTCATCGAATTAGGGTTTTTAACCAATCTTGTGCATTCAATAAGTACATTTGTGTCATTGGTTGAACATTTAGGTCATTTTCGTCCTCCCTAGGCTTATTCTCGTCCAATTAGGGTTTTTAACCAATCTTGTGCATCCAATAAGTACATTTGTGTCATTGGTTGAACATTTAGGTCATTTTCGTCCTCCCAAGGCTTATTCTCGTCCAATTAAGGTTTTTAACCAATCTTGTGCATCCAATAAGTGATTTTGTGTCATGGGTTGAACATTTAGGTCATTTTCGTCCTCCCTAGTCTTTTTCTCGTCCAATTAGGGTTTTTAACCAATCTTGTGCATCCGATAAGTACATTTGTGTCATTGGTTGAACATTTAGGTCATTTTCGTCCTCCCAAGGCTTATTCTCGTCCACTTAGGATTTTAAACCAATCTTGTGCATCCAATAAGTGATTTTGTGTCATTGGTTGAACATATCGGTCATTTTCGTCATCCCAAGGCTTATTCTCGTCCACTTAGGGTTTTTAACCAATCTTGTGCATCCAATAAGTAATTTTGTGTCATTGGTTGAACATTTAGGTCATTTTCGTCCTCCCAAGGCTTATTCTCGTCCAATTAGGGTTTTTAACCAATCTTGTGCATCCAATAATTGATTTTGTGTCATTGGTTGAACATTTAGGTCATTTTCGTCCTCCCAAGGCATATTCTTGCCAATTAGGGTTTTTAACCAATCTTGTGCATCCAATAAGTACATTTGTGTCATTGGTTGAACATTTAGGTCATTTTCGTCCTCCCAAGGCTTATTCTCGTCCAATTAGGGTTTTTAACCAATCTTGTGCATCCAATAAGTACATTTGTTTTATTAGTTGAACATTTAGGTCATTTTCGTCCTCCCAAGGCTTATTCTCGTCCAATTAGGGTTTTTAACCAATCTTGTGCATCCAATAAGTACATTTGTGTCATTGGTTGAACATTTAGGTCATTTTCGTCCTCCCTAGGCTTATTCTCGTCCAATTAGGGTTTTTAACCAATCTTGTGCATCCAATAAGTAGTTTTGTGTCATTGGTTGAACATTTAGGTCATTTTCGTCCTCCCTAGGCTTATTCTCGTCCAATTAGGGTTTTTAACCAATCTTGTGCATCCAATAAGTACATTTGTGTCATTGGTTGAACATTTAGGTCATTTTCGTCCTCCCGATGCTTATTCTCGTCCAATTAGGGTTTTTAACCAATCTTGTGCATCCAATAAGTACATTTGTGTCATTGGTTGAACATTTAGGTCATTTTTGTCCTCCCTACGCTTATTCTTGTCCAATTAGGGTTTTTAACCAATCTTGTGCTTCCAATAAGTGATTTTGTGTCATTGTTTGAAAATTTAGGTCATTATCATCCTCCCAAGGCTTATTCTCGTCCAATTAGGGGTTTTAATCAATCTTGTGCATCCAATAAGTACATTTGTGTCATTGGTTGAACATTTAGGTCATTTTCGTCCTCTCAAGGCTTATTCTCGTCCAATTCGGGTTTTTAACCAATCTTGTGCATCCAATAAGTACATTTGTGTCATTGGTTGAACATTTAGGTCATTTTCGTCCTCCCAAGGCTTATTCTCGTCCAATTAGGGTTTTTAACCAATCTTGTGCATCCAATAAGTACATTTGTGTCATTGGTTGAACATTTAGGTCATTTTCGTCCTCCCTAGGCTTATTCTCGTCCAATTAGGGTTTTTAACCAATCTTGTGCATCCAATAAATACATTTGTGTCATTGGTTGAACATTTAGGTCATTTTCGTCCTCCCACGGCTTATTCTCGTCCAATTAGGGTTTTTAACCAATCTAGTGCATCCAATAAGTGATTTTGTGTCATTGGTTGAACATTTAGGTCATTTTCGTCCTCCCAAGGCTTATTCTCATCCAATTAGAGTTTTTAACCAATATTGTGCATCCAATAAGTGATTTTGTGTCATTGGTTGAACATTTAGGTCATTTTCGTCCTCCCAAGGCTTATTCTCGTCCAATTAGTGTTTTTAATTAATCTTGTGCATCCAATAAGTACATTTGTGTCATTGGTTGAACATTTAGGTCATTTTCGTCCTCCCTAGGCTTATTCTCGTCCAATTAGGGTTTTTAACCAATCTTGTGCATCCAATAAGTACATTTGTGTCATTGGTTGAACATTTAGGTCATTTTCGTCCTCCCAAGGCTTATTCTCGTCCAATTAGGGTTTTTAACCAATCTTGTGCATCCAATAAGTGATTTTGTGTTATTGGTTGAACATTTAGGCCATTTTCGTCCTCCCTAGGCTTATTCTCGTCCAATTAGGGTTTTTAATTTATCTTGTGCATCCAATAAGTACATTTGTGTCATTGGTTGAACATTTAGGTCATTTTCGTCCTCCCTAGGCTTATTCTCGTCCAATTAGGTTTTTATAACCAATCTTGTGCATCCAATAAGTACATTTGTGTCATTGGTTGAACATTTAGGTCATTTTCGTCCTCCCTAGGCTTATTCTCGTCCAATTAGGTTTTTTAACCAATCTTGTGCATCCAATAAGTGATTGTTTTTAACCAATCTTGTGCATCCAATAAGTGATTTTGTGTCATTGGTTGAACATTTAGGTCATTCTCGTCCTCCCATGGCTTATTCTCGTCCAATTAGGGTTTTTAACTTGTCTTGTGCATCCAATAAGTACATTTGTGTCATTGGTTGAACATTTAGGTCATTTTCGTCCTCCCTAGGCTTATTCTCGTCCAATTAGGGTTTTTAACCAATCTTGTGCATCCAATAAGTACATTTGTGTCATTGGTTGAACATTTAGGTCATTTTCGTCCTCCCTAGGCTTATTCTCGTCCAATTAGGGTTTTTAACCAATCTTGTGCATCCAATAAGTAAGTTTGTGTCATTGGTTGAACATTTAGGTCATTTTCGTCCTCCCTAGGCTTATTCTCGTCCAATTAGGGTTTTTAACCAATCTTGTGCATCCAATAAGTACATTTGTGTCATTGGTTGAACATTTAGGTCATTTTCGTCCTTACAAGGCTTATTCTCGTCCAATTAGGGTTTTTAACCAATCTTGTGCATCCAATAAGTGATTTTGTGTCATTGGTTGAACATTTAGGTCATTTTCGTCCTCCCAAGGCTTATTCTCGTCCAATTAGGATTTTTAACCAATCTTGTGCATCCAATAAGTTATTTTGTGTCATTGGTTGAACGTTTAGGTCATTTTCGTCCTCTCTAGGCTTATTCTCGTCCAATTACGGTTTTTAACCAATCTTGTGCATTCAATAAGTACATTTGTGTCATTGGTTGAACATTTAGGTCATTTTCGTCCTCCCTAGGCTTATTCTCGTCCAATTAGGGTTTTTAACCAATCTTGTGCATCCAATAAGTACATTTGTGTCATTGGTTGAACATTTAGGTCATTTTCGTCCTCCCAAGGTTTATTCTCGTCCAATTAGGGTTTTTAGTCAATCTTGTGCCTCCAATAAGTGATTTTGTGTCATTGGTTGAACATTTAGGTCATTTTCATCCTCTGAAGGCTTATTCTCGTCCAATTAGGGTTTTTAACCCATCTTGTGCATCCAATAAGTACATTTGTGTCATTTGTTGAACATTTAGGTCATTTTCGTCCTCCCAAGGCTTATTCTCGTCCAATTAGGGTTTTTTACCAATCTTAGGGATCCAACAAGTGATTTTGTGTCATTGGTTGAACATTTAGGTCATTTTCATCCTCCCAAGACTTATTCTCGTCCAATTAGGGTTTTTAACCATTCTTGTGCATCCAATAACTACATTTGTGTCATTGGTTGATCATTTATGTCATTTTCGTCCTCACAAGGCTTATTCTCGTCCAATTAGGGTTTTTAACCAATCTTGTGCATCCAATAAGTGATTTTGTGTCATTGGTTGAACATTTATGTCATTTTCGTCCTCCCAAGGCTTAATCTTGCCAATTAGGGTTTTTAACCAATCTTGTGCATCCAATAAGTTATTTTGTGTCATTGGTTGAACATTTAGGTCATTTCGTCCTCTCTAGGCTTATTCTCATCGAATTAGGGTTTTTAACCAATCTTGTGCATTCAATAAGTACATTTGTGTCATTGGTTGAACATTTAGGTCATTTTCGTCCTCCCTAGGCTTATTCTCGTCCAATTAGGGTTTTTAACCAATCTTGTGCATCCAATAAGTACATTTGTGTCATTGGTTGAACATTTAGGTCATTTTCGTCCTCCCAAGGCTTATTCTCGTCCAATTAAGGTTTTTAACCAATCTTGTGCATCCAATAAGTGATTTTGTGTCATGGGTTGAACATTTAGGTCATTTTCGTCCTCCCTAGTCTTTTTCTCGTCCAATTAGGGTTTTTAACCAATCTTGTGCATCCGATAAGTACATTTGTGTCATTGGTTGAACATTTAGGTCATTTTCGTCCTCCCAAGGCTTATTCTCGTCCACTTAGGATTTTAAACCAATCTTGTGCATCCAATAAGTGATTTTGTGTCATTGGTTGAACATATCGGTCATTTTCGTCATCCCAAGGCTTATTCTCGTCCACTTAGGGTTTTTAACCAATCTTGTGCATCCAATAAGTAATTTTGTGTCATTGGTTGAACATTTAGGTCATTTTCGTCCTCCCAAGGCTTATTCTCGTCCAATTAAGGTTTTTAACCAATCTTGTGCATCCAATAAGTGATTTTGTGTCATGGGTTGAACATTTAGGTCATTTTCGTCCTCCCTAGTCTTTTTCTCGTCCAATTAGGGTTTTTAACCAATCTTGTGCATCCGATAAGTACATTTGTGTCATTGGTTGAACATTTAGGTCATTTTCGTCCTCCCTAGGCTTATTCTCGTCAAATTAGGGTTTTTAACCAATATTGTGCATCCAATAAGTACATTTGTGTCATTGGTTGAAAATTTAGGTAATTTTCGTCCTCCCTAGGCTTATTCTCGTCCAATTAGGGTTTTTAACCAATCTTGTGCATCCAATAAGTGATTTTGTGTCATTGGTTGAACATTTAGGTCATTTTCGTCCTCTAAAGGCTTATTCTCGTCCAATTAGGGTTTTTAACCAATCTTGTGCATCCAATAAGTACATTTGTGTCATTGGTTGAACATTTAGGTCATTTTCGTCCTCACAAGGCTTATTCTCGTCCAATTAGTGTTTTTAACCAATCTTGTGCATCCAATAAGTGATTTTGGGTCATTGGTTGAACATTTAGGTCATTTTCGTCCTCTCTAGGCTTATTCTCGTCCAATTAGGGTTTTTAACCAATCTTGTGCATTCAATAAGTACATTTGTGTCATTGGTTGAACATTTAGGTCATTTTCGTCCTCCCTAGGCTTATTCTCGTCCAATTAGGGTTTTTAACCAATCTTGTGCATCCAATAAGTACATTTGTGTCATTGGTTGAACATTTAGGTCATTTTCGTCCTCCCAAGGTTTATTCTCGTCCAATTAGGGTTTTTAGTCAATCTTGTGCATCCAATAAGTGATTTTGTGTCATTGGTTGAACATTTAGGTCATTTTCGTCCTCCCTAGTCTTTTTCTCGTCCAATTAGGGTTTTTAACCAATCTTGTGCATCCGATAAGTACATTTGTGTCATTGGTTGAATATATCGGTCATTTTCGTCATCCCAAGGCTTATTGTCGTCCAATTAGGGTTTTTAACCAATCTTGTGCATCCAATAAGTACATTTGGGTCATTGGTTGAACATTTAGGTCATTTTCGTCTTCCCAAGGCATATTCTCGTCCAATTAGGGTTTTTAACCAATCTTGTGCATCCAATAAGTAATTTTGTGTCATTGGTTGAACATTTAGGTCATTTTCGTCCTCCCAAGGCTTATTCTCGTCCAACTAAGGTTTTTAACCAATCTTGTGCATCCAATAAGTGATTTTGTGTCATGGGTTGAACATTTAGGTCATTTTCGTCCTCCCAAGGGTTATTCTCGTCCAATTAGGGTTTTTAACCAATCTTGTGCATCCAATAAGTTATTTTGTGTCATTGGTTGAACATTTAGGTCATTTTCGTCCTCTCTAGGCTTATTCTCGTCGAATTAGGGTTTTTAACCAATCTTGCGCATTCAATAAGTTCATTTGTGTCATTGGTTGAACATTTAGGTCATTTTCGTCCTCCCTAGGCTTATTCTCGTCCAATTAGGGTTTTTAACGAATCTTGTGCATCCAATAAGTGATTTTGTGTCATTGGTTGAACATTTAGGTCATTTTCGTCCTCCCGAGGCTTATTCTCGTCAAATTAGGGTTTTTAACCAATCTTGTGCATCCAATAAGTACATTTGTGTCATTGGTTGAACATTTAGGTCATTTTCGTCCTCCCTAGGCTTATTCTCGTCCAATTAGGGTTTTTAACCAATCTTGTGCATCCAATAAGTACATTTGTGTCATTGGTTGAACATTTAGGTCATTTTCGTCCTCCCAAGGCTTATTATCTTCCAATTAGGGTTTTTAACCAATCTTGTGCATCCAATAAGTACATTTGTGTCATTGGTTGAACATTTAGGTCATTTTCGTCCTCCCAAGGCTTATTCTCGTCCAATTAGGGTTTTTAACCAATCTTCTGCATCCAATAAGTGATTTTGTGTCAATGGTTGAACATTTAGGTCATTTTGGTCCTCCCAAGGCTTATTCTCGTCTAATTAGGGTTTTTAACCAATCTTGTGCATCCAATAAGTACATTTGTGTCATTGGTTGAACATTTAGGTCATTTTCGTCCATCCTTGGCTTATTCTCGTCCAATTAGGGTTTTTAACCAATCTTGTGCATCCAATAAGTACATTTGTGTCATTGGTTGAACATTTAGGTCATTTTCGTCCTCCCTAGGCTTATTCTCGTCCAATTAGGGTTTTTAACCAATCTTGTGCATCCAATAAGTACATTTGTGTCATTGGTTGAACATTTAGGTCATTTTCGTCCTCCCAAGGCTTATTCTCGACCAATTAGGATTTTTAACCAATCTTGTGCATCCAATAAGTGATTTTGAGTCATTGGATGAATATTTAGGTCCTTTTCGTCCTCCGAAGGCTTATTCTCGTCCAATTAGGGTTTTTAACCCATCTTGTGCATCCAATAAGTGATTTTGTGTCATTGGTTGAACATTTAGGTTTTTTTGGTCCACCCTAGGCTTATTCTCGTCCAATTAGGGTTTTTAACCAATCTTGTGCATCCAATAAGTACATTTGTGTCATTGGTTGAACATTTAGGTCATTTTCGTCCTCCCTAGGCTTATTCTCGTCCAATTAGGGTTTTTAACCAATCTTGTGCATCCAATAAGTGATTTTGTGCCATTTGTCGAACATTTAGGTCATTTTCGTCCTCCCAAGGCTTATTCTCGTCCAATTAGGGTTTTTAACCAATCTTGTGCATCCAATAAGTACATTTGTGTCATTGGTTGAACATTTAGGTCATTTTCGTCCTCCCTAGGCTTATTCTCGTCCAATTAGGGTTTTTAACCAATCTTGTGCATCCAATAAGTACATTTGTGTCATTGGTTGAACATTTAGGTCATTTTCGTCCTCCCAAGGCTTATTCTCGTCCAATTAGGGTTTTTAACCAATGTTGGGCATCCAATAAGTACATTTGTGTCATTGTTTGAACATTTAGGTCATTTTCGTCCTCCCTAGGCTTATTCTCGTCTAATTAGGGTTTTCAACCAATCTTGAGCATCCAATAAGTGATTTTGTGACATTGGTTGAACATTTAGGTCATTTTCGTCCTCCCAAGGCTTATTCTCGTCCAATTAGGGTTTTTAACCAATCTTGTGCATCCAATAAGTACATTTGTGTCATTGGTTGAACATTTAGGTCATTTTCGTCCTCCCTAGGCTTATTCTCGTCCAATTAGGGTTTTTAACCAATCTTGTGCATCCAATAAGTACATTTCTTTCATTGGTTGAACATTTAGGTCATTTTCGTCCTCCCAAGGCATATTCTCGTCCAATTAGGGTTTTTAACCAATCTTGTGCATTTAATAAGTGATTTTGTGTCATTGGTTGAACATTTAGGTCATTTTCGTTCTCCCAAGGCTTATTCTCGTCCAATTATGGTTTTTAACCAATATTGAGCATCCAATAAGTGATTTTGTGTCATTGGTTGAACATTTAGGTCATTTTCATCCTCCCTAGGCTTATTCTCGTCCAATTAGGGTTTTTAACCAATCTTGTGCATCCAATAAGTACATTTGTGTCATTGGTTGAACATTTAGGTCATTTTCGTCCTCCCTAGGCTTATTCTCGTCCAATTAGGGTTTTTAACCAATCTTGTGCATCCATTAAGTGATTTTGTGCCATACGTTGAACATTTAGGTCATTTTCGTCCTCCCAAGGCTTATTCTCGTCCAATTAGGGTTTTTAACCAATCTTGTGCATCCAATAAGTGATTTTGTGTCATTGGTTGAACATTTAGGTCATTTTCGTCCTCTAAAGGCTTATTCTCGTCCAATTAGGGTTTTTAACCAATCTTGTGCATCCAATAAGTACATTTGTGTCATTGGTTGAACATTTAGGTCATTTTCGTCCTCACAAGGCTTATTCTCGTCCAATTAGGGTTTTTAACCAATCTTGTGCATCCAATAAGTACATTTGTGTCATTGGTTGAACATTTAGGTCATTTTCGTCCTCCCAAGGTTTATTCTCGTCCAATTAGGGTTTTTAACACATCTTGTGCATCCAATAAGTGATTTTGTGTCATTGGTTGAACATTTAGGTCATTTTCGTCCTCCCAAGGCTTATTCTCGTCCAATTAGGGTTTTTAACCAATCTTGTGCATCCAATAAGTGATTTTGTGTCATTGGTTGAACATTTAGGTCATTTTCGTCCTCCCTAGGCTTATACTCGTCCAATTTTGGTTTTTAACCAATCTTGTGCATCCAATAAGTGATTTTGTGTCATTGGTTGAACATTTAGGTCATTTTTGTCCTCCCTATGCTTATTCTCGTCCAATTAGGTTTTTTAACCAATCTTGTGCATCCAATAAGTACATTTTTGTCATTGGTTAAACATTTAGGTCATTTTCTTCCTCCCTAGGCTTATTCTCGTCCAATTAGGGTTTTTAACCAATCTTGTGCATCCAATAAGTGATTTTGTGTCATTGGTTGAACATTTTGGTCATTTTCGTCCTCCCTAGGCTTATTCTCGTCCAATTATGGTTTTTTAACAATCTTGTGCATCCAATAAGTGATTTTGTGCCATTGGTTGAACATTTAGGTCATTTTTGTCCTCCCTGTGCTTATTCTCGTCCAATTAGGGTTTTTAACCAATCTTGTGCATCCAATAAGTACATTTGTGTCATTGGTTGAACATTTAGGTCATTTTCGTCCTCCCTAGGCTTATTCTCGTCCAATTAGGGTTTTTAACCAATCTTGTGCATCCAATAAGTGATTTTGTGTCATTGGTTGAACATTTAGGTCATTTTCGTCCTTTCTAGGCTTATTCTCGTCCAATTAGGGTTTTTAAACAATCTTGTGCATCCAATAAGTGAATTTGTGCCGTTGGTTGAACATTTAGGTCATTTTCGTCCCCAAGGCTTATTCTCGTCCAATTAGGGTTTTTAACCAATCTTGTGCATCAAATAAGTGATTTTGTGTCATTGGTCAAACATTTAGGTCATTTTCGTCCTCCCTAGGCTTATTCTCGTCCAATTAGGGTTTTTAACCAATCTTGTGCATCCAATAAGTACATTTGTGTCATTGGTTGAACATTTAGGTCATTTTCGTCCTCCCAAGGCTTATTCTCGTCCAATTAGGGTTTTTAACCAATCTTGTGCATCGAATAAGTGATTTTGTGTCATTGGTTGAACATTTAGGTCATTTTCGTCCTCCCAAGGCTTATTCTCGTCCAATTAGGGTTTTTAACCAATCTTGTGCATTCAATAAGTGATTTTGTGTCATTGGTTGAACATTTAGGTCATTTTCGTCCTCCCAAGGCTTATTCTCGTCCAATTAGGGTTTTTAACAAATCTTGTGCATCCAATAAGTGATTTAGTGTCATTGGTTGAACATTTAGGTCATTTTCTTCCTCCCAAGGCTTATTCTCGTCCAATTAGGGTTTTTAACCAATCTTGTGCCTCCAATAAGTGATTTTGTGGCATTTGTTGAAAATTTAGGTCATTTTCGTCCTCCCAAGGCTTATTCTCGTCCAATTAGGGTTTTTAACCAATCTTGTGCATCCAATAAGTGATTTTGTGTCATTGGTTGAACATTTAGGTCATTTTCGTCCTCCCAAGGCTTATTCTCGTCCAATTAGGGTTTTTAACCAATCTTGTGAATCCAATAAGTGATTTTGTGTCATTGAATGAACATTTAGATCATTTTCGTCCTCACAATGCTTATTCTCGTCCAATTAGGGTTTTTAACCAATCTTGTGCATCCAATTAGTGATTTTGTGTCATTGGTTGAACATTTAGGTCATTTTCGTCCTCCCAAGGCTTATTCTCGTCCAATTAGGGTTTTTAACCAATCTTGTGTATCCAATAAGTACATTTGTGTCATTGGTTGATCATTTAGGTCATTTTCGTCCTCCCAAGGCTTATTCTCTTCCAATTAGGGTTTTTAACCAATCTTGTGCATCCAATAAGTGATTTTGTGTCATTGGTTGAACATTTAGGTCATTTTCGTCCTCCCTAGGCTTATTCTCGTCCAATTAGGGTTTTTAACCAATCTTGTGCATCCAATAAGTACATTTGTGTCATTGGTTGAACATTTAGGTCATTTTCGTCCTCCTAAGGCTTATTCTCGTCCAATTAGGGTTTTTAACCAATCTTGTGCATCCAATAAGTAAATTTGTGTCATTGGATGAACATTTAGGTCATTTTCGTCCTCCCAAGGCTTATTCTCGTCAAATTAGGGTTTTTAACCAATCTTGTGCATCCAATAAGTACATTTGTGTCATTGGTTGAACATTTAGGTCATTTTTGTCCTCCCAAGGCTTATTCTCGTCCAATTAGCGTTTTTAACCAATCTTGTGCATCCAATAAGTAAATTTGTGTCATTGGTTGAACATTTAGGTCATTTTCGTCCTCTATAGGCTTATTCTCGTCCAATTAGGGTTTTTAACCAATCTTGTGCATCCAATAAGTACATTTGTGTCATTGGTTGAACATTTAGGTCATTTTCGTCCTCCCTAGGCTTATTCTCGTCCAATTAGGGTTTTTAACCAATCTTGTGCATCCAATAAGTGATTTTGTGTCATTGGTTGAACATTTAGGTCATTTTCGTCCTCCCTAGGCTTATTCTCGTCCAATTAGGGTTTTTAACCAGTCTTGTGCATCCAATAAGTGATTTTGTTTCATTGGTTGAACATTTAGGTCACTTTCGTCCTCCCAAGGCTTATTCTCGTCCAATTATGGTTTTTAACCAATCTTGTGCATCCAATAAGTAAATTTGTGTCATTGGTTGAACATTTAGGTCATTTTCGTCCTCCCAAGGCTTATTCTCGTCCAATTAGGGTTTTTAACCAATCTTGTGCATCCAATAAGTAATGTGTGTCATTGGTTGAACATTTAGGTCATTTTCGTCCTCCCTAGGCTTATTCTCGTCCAATTAGGGTTTTTAACCAATCTTGTGCATCCAATAAGTACATTTGTGTCATTGGTTGAACATTTAGGTCATTTTCGTCCTCCTAAGGCTTATTCTTGTCCAATTAGGGTTTTTAACCAATCTTGTGCATTCAATAAGTACATTTGTGTCATTGGTTGAACATTTAGGTCATTTTCGTCCTCCCTAGGCTTATTCTCGTCCAATTAGGGTTTTTAACCAATCTTGTGCATCCAATAAGTACATTTGTGTCATTGGTTGAACATTTAGGTTATTTTCGTCCTTTCAAGGCTTATTCTCGACCAATTAGGGTTTTTAACCAATCTAGTACATCCAATAAGTGATTTTGTGTCATTGGTTGAACATTTAGGTCATTTTCGTCCTCCCTAGGCTTATTCTCGTCCAATTAGGGTTTTTAACCAATCTTGTGCATCCAATAAGTACATTTGTGTCATTGGTTGAACATTTAGGTGTCTTTCGTCCTCCCTAGGCTTATTCTCGTCCAATTAGGGTTTTTAACCTATCTTGTGCATCCAATAAGTACATTTGTGTCATTGGTTGAACATTTAGGTCACTTACATCCTCCCTAGGCTTATTCTCGTCCAATTAGGGTTTTTAACCAATCTTGTGCAACTTATAAGTACATTTGTGTCCTTGGTTGAACATTTAGGTCATTTTCGTCCTCACTAGGCTTATTCTCGTCCAATTAGGGTTTTTAACCAATCTTGTGCAACTTATAAGTACATTTGTGTCATTGGTTGAACATTTAGGTCATTTTCGTCCTCCCTAGGCTTATTCTCGTCCAATTAGGGTTTTTAACCAATCTTGTGCATCCAATAAGTACATTTGTGTCATTGGTTGAACATTTAGGTCATTTTCGTCCTCCCTAGGCTTATTCTCGTCCAATTAGGGTTTTTATCCAATCTTGTGCATCCAATAAGTGATTTTGTGTCATTGGTTGAACATTTAGGTCATTTTCGTCCTCCCTATGCTTATTCTCGTCCAATTAGGGTTTTTAACCAATCTTGTGCATCCAATAAGTGATTTTGTGTCATTGGTTGAACATTTAGGTCATTTTCGTCCTCCCAAGGCTTATTCTCGTCCAATTATGGTTTTTAACCAATCTTGTGCATCCAATAAGTTATTTTGTGTCATTGGTTGAACATTTAGGTCATTTTCGTCCACTCTAGGCTTATTCTCGTCCAATTAGGGTTTTAAACCAATCTTGTGCATTCAATAAGTACATTTGTGTCATTGGTTGAACATTTAGGTCATTTTCGTCCTCCCTAGGCTTATTCTCGTCCAATTAGGGTTTTTAACCAATCTTGTGCATCCAATAAGTACATTTGTGTCATTGGTTGAACATTTAGGTCATTTTCGTCCTCCCAAGGCTTATTCTCGTCCAATTAGAGTTTTTTACCAATCTTTTGCATCCAACAAGTGATTTTGTGTCATTGGTTGAACATTTAGGTCAATTTCATCCTCCCAAGACTTATTCTCGTCCAATTAGGGTTTTTAACCATTCTTGTGCATCCAATAAGTACATTTGTGTCATTGGTTGAAGATTTAGGTCATTTTCGTCCTCCCTAGGCTTATTCTCGTCCAATTAGGGTTTTTAACCAATCTTGTGCATCCAATAAGTTATTTTGTGTCATTGGTTGAACATTTTGGTCATTTTCGTCCTCTCTAGGCTTATTCTCGTCGAATTAGGGTTTTTAACCAATCTTGCGCATTCAATAAGTACATTTGTGTCATTGGTTGAACATTTAGGTCATTTTCGTCCTCCCTAGGCTTATTCTCGTCCAATTTGGGTTTTTAACGAATCCTGTGCATCCAATAAGTGATTTTGTGTCATTGGTTGAACATTTAGGTCATTTTCGTCCTCCCTAGGCTTATTCTCGTCCAATTAGGGTTTTTTAACCAATCTTGTGCATCCAATAAGTACATTTGTGTCATTGGTTGAACATTTAGGTCATTTTCATCCTCACAAGGCTTATTCTCGTCCAATTAGGGTTTTTAGTCAATCTTGTGCATCCAATAAGTGATTTTGTGTCATTGGTTGAACATTTAGGTCATTTTCGTCCTCCCAAGGGTTATTCTCGTCCAATTAGGGTTTTTAACCAATCTTGTGCATCCAATAAGTTATTTTGTGTCATTGGTTGAACATTTAGGTCATTTTCGTCCTCTCTAGGCTTATTCTCGTCGAATTAGGGTTTTTAACCAATCTTGTGCATTCAATAAGTACATTTGTGTCATTGGTTGAACATTTAGGTCATTTTCCTCCTCTCTAGGCTTTTTCTCGTCCAATTAGGGTTTTTAACCAATCTTGCGCATTCAATAAGTACATTTGTGTCATTGGTTGAACATTTAGGTCATTTTCGTCCTCCCTAGGCTTATTCTCGTCCAATTAGGGTTTTTAACCAATCTTGTGCATCCAATAAGTACATTTGTGTCATTGGTTGAACATTTAGGTCATTTTCGTCCTCCCAAGGCTTATTCTCGTCCAATTAGGGTTTTTAACTAATTTTGTGCATCCAATAAGTAAATTTGTGTCATTGGTTGAACATTTAGGTCATTTTTGTCCTCCCAAGGCTTATTCTCGTCCAATTAGGGTTTTTAACCAATCTTGTGCATCCAATAAGTACATTTGTGTCATTGGTTGAACATTTAGGTCATTTTCGTCCTCCCTAGGCTTTTTCTCGTCCAATTAGGGGATTTAACCAATCTTGTGCATCCAATAAGTACATTTGTGTCATTGGTTGAACATTTAGGTCATTTTCGTCCTCCCTAGGCTTATTCTCGTCCAATTAGGGTTTTTAACCAATCTTGTGCATCCAATAAGTACATTTGTGTCATTGGTTGAACATTTAGGTCATTTTCGTCCTCCCAAGGCTTATTCTCGTCCAATTAGGGTTTTTAACCAATCCTGTGCATCCAATAAGTACATTTGTGTCATTGGTTGAACATTTAGGTCATTTTCGTCCTGCCAAAGCTTATTCTCGTCCAATTAGGGTTTTTAACCAATCTTGTGCATCTAATAAGTGATTTTGGGTCATTGGTTGAACATTTAGGTCATTTTCGTTCTCCCAAGGCTTATTCTCGTCCAATTAGGGTTTTTAACCAATCTTGTGCATCCAATAAGTGATTTTGTGTCATTGGTTGAACATTTAGGTCATTTTCGTCCTCTCAAGGCTTATTCTCGTCCAATTAGGGTTTTTAACCAATCTTTTGCATCCAATACGTACATTTGTGTCATTGGTTGAACATTTAGGTCATTTTCGTCCTCCCAAGGCTTATTCTTGTCCAATAAGGGTTTTTAACCAATCTTGTGCATCCAATAAGTGATTTGGTGTCATTGGTTGAACATTTAGGTCATTTTCGTCCTCCCAAGGCTTATTCTCGTCATATTAGGGTTTTTAACCAATCTTGTGCATCCAATAAGTGATTTTGTGTCATTGGTTGAACATTTAGGTCATTTTCGTCCTCCCTAGGCTTATTCTCGTCCAATTAGGGTTTTTAACCAATCTTGTGCATCCAATAAGTACATTTGTGTCATTGGTTGAACATTTAGGTCATTTTCGTCCTCGCTAGGCTTATTCTCGATTAAATAGGGTTTTTAACCAATCTCGTGCATCCAATAAGTGATTTTGTGTCATTGGTTGAACATTTAGGTCAATTTCATTCTCCCTAGGCTTATTCTCGTCCAATTAGGGTTTTTAACCAATCTTGTGCATCCAATAAGTACATTTGTGTCATTGGTTGAACATTTAGGTCATTTTCGTCCTCCCAAGGCTTATTCTCGTCCAATTAGGGTTTTTAACCAATCTTGTACATCCAATAAGTGATTTTGTATCATTGGTTGAACATTTAGGTCATTTTCGTCCACCCTAGGCTTATTCTCGTCCAATTAGGGTTTTTAACCAATCTTGTGCATCCAATAAGTACATTTGTGTCATTGGTTGAACATTTAGGTCATTTTCGTCCTCCCAAGGCTTATTCTCGTCCAATTAGGGTTTTTACCAATCTTGTGCATCCAATAAGTGATTTTGTGCCATTGGTTGAACATTTAGGTCATTTTCGTCCTCCCAAGGCTTATTCTCGTCCAATTAGGGTTTTTAACCAATCTTGTGCATCCAATAAGTAAATTTGTGTCATTGGTTGAACATTTAGGTCATTTTCGTCCTACCTAGGCTTATTCTCGTCCAATTAGGGTTTTTAACCAATCTTGTGCATCCAATAAGTACATTTGTGTCATTGGTTGAACATTTAGGTCATTTTCGTCCTCCCAAGGCTTATTCTCGTCCAATTAGGGTTTTTAACCAATCTTGTGCATTTAATAAGTGATTTTGTGTCATTGGTTGAACATTTTGGTCATTTTCGTTCTCCCAAGGCTTATTTTCGTTCAATTAGGGTTTTTAACCAATTTTGTGCATCCAATAAGTAAATTTGTGTCATTGGTTGAACATTTAGGTCATTTTCGTCCTACCTAGGCTTATTCTCGTCCAATTAGGGTTTTTAACCAATCTTGTGCATCCAATAAGTACATTTGTGTCATTGGTTGAACATTTAGGTCATTTTCGTCCTCCCAAGGCTTATTCTCGTCCAATTAGGGTTTTTAACCAATCTTGTGCATCCAATAAGTACATTTGTGTCATTGGTTGAACATTTAGGTCATTTTCGTCCTCCCAAGGCTTATTCTTGTCCAATTAGGATTTTTTTACCAACCTTGTGCATCCAATAAGTACATTTGTGTCATTGGTTGAACATTTAGGTCTTTTTCGTCCTCCCAAGGCTTATTCTCGTCCAATTAGGGTTTTTAACCAATCTTGTGCATCCAATAAGTACATTTGTGTCATTGGTTAAACATTTAGGTCATTTTCGTCCTCCCAAGGCTTATTCTCGTCCAATTAGGGTTTTTAACCAATCTTGTGCATCCAATAAGTGATTTTGTGCCATTGGTTGAACATTTAGGTCATTTTCGTCCTCCCAAGGGTTATTCTCGTCCAATTAGGGTTTTTAACCAATCTTGTGCATCCAATAAGTAAATTTGTGTCATTGGTTGAACATTTAGGTCATTTTCGTCCAACCTAGGCTTATTCTCGTCCAATTAGGGTTTTTAACCAATCTTGTGCATCCAATAAGTACATTTGTGTCATTGGTTGAACATTTAGGTCATTTTCGTCCTCCCAAGGCTTATTCTCGTCCAATTAGGGTTTTTAACCAATCTTGTGCATCCAATAAGTACATTTGTGTCATTGGTTGAACATTTAGGTCATTTTCGTCCTCTAAAGGCTTATTCTCGTCCAATTAGGGTTTTTAACCAATCTTGTGCATCCAATAAGTACATTTGTGTCATTGGTTGAACATTTAGGTCATTTTCGTCCTCACAAGGCTTATTCTCGTCCAATTAGGGTTTTTAGTCAATCTTGTGCATCCAATAAGTGATTTTGTGTCGTTGGTTGAACATTTAGGTCATTTTCGTCCTCCCAAGGCTTATTCTCGCCCAATTAGTGTTTTTAACCAATCTTGTGCATCCAATAAGTGATTTTGGGTCATTGGTTGAACATTTAGGTCATTTTCGTCCTCTCTAGGCTTATTCTCGTCCAATTAGGGTTTTTAACCAATCTTGTGCATTCAATAAGTACATTTGTGTCATTGGTTGAACATTTAGGTCATTTTCGTCCTCCCTAGGCTTATTCTCGTCCAATTAGGGTTTTTAACCAATCTTGTGCATCCAATAAGTACATTTGTGTCATTGGTTGAACATTTAGGTCATTTTCGTCCTCCCAAGGTTTATTCTCGTCCAATTAGGGTTTTTAGTCAATCTTGTGCATCCAATAAGTGATTTTGTGTCATTGGTTGAACATTTAGGTCATTTTCGTCCTCCCTAGTCTTTTTCTCGTCCAATTAGGGTTTTTAACCAATCTTGTGCATCCGATAAGTACATTTGTGTCATTGGTTGAATATATCGGTCATTTTCGTCATCCCAAGGCTTATTGTCGTCCAATTAGGGTTTTTAACCAATCTTGTGCATCCAATAAGTACATTTGGGTCATTGGTTGAACATTTAGGTCATTTTCGTCTTCCCAAGGCATATTCTCGTCCAATTAGGGTTTTTAACCAATCTTGTGCATCCAATAAGTAATTTTGTGTCATTGGTTGAACATTTAGGTCATTTTCGTCCTCCCAAGGCTTATTCTCGTCCAACTAAGGTTTTTAACCAATCTTGTGCATCCAATAAGTGATTTTGTGTCATGGGTTGAACATTTAGGTCATTTTCGTCCTCCCAAGGGTTATTCTCGTCCAATTAGGGTTTTTAACCAATCTTGTGCATCCAATAAGTTATTTTGTGTCATTGGTTGAACATTTAGGTCATTTTCGTCCTCTCTAGGCTTATTCTCGTCGAATTAGGGTTTTTAACCAATCTTGCGCATTCAATAAGTACATTTGTGTCATTGGTTGAACATTTAGGTCATTTTCGTCCTCCCTAGGCTTATTCTCGTCCAATTAGGGTTTTTAACGAATCCTGTGCATCCAATAAGTGATTTTGTGTCATTGGTTGAACATTTAGGTCATTTTCGTCCTCCCTAGGCTTATTCTCGTCAAATTAGGGTTTTTTAACCAATCTTGTGCATCCAATAAGTACATTTGTGTCATTGGTTGAACATTTAGGTCATTTTCATCCGCACAAGGCTTATTCTCGTCCAATTAGGGTTTTTAGTCAATCTTGTGCATCCAATAATTGATTTTGTGTCATTGGTTGAACATTTAGGTCATTTTCGTCCTCCCAAGGCTTATTCTCGTCCAATTAGGGTTTTTAACCAATCTTGTGCATCCAATAAGTGATTTTGTGTAATTGGTTGAACATTTAGGTCATTTTCTTCCTCTTTAGGCTTATTCTCGTCCAATTAGGGTTTTTAACCAATCTTGTGCATTCAATAAGTACATTTGTGTCATTGGTTGAACATTTAGGTCATTTTCATCCTCCCTAGGCTTATTCTCGTCCAATTAGGGTATTTAACCAATCTTGTGCATCCAACAAGTACATTTGTGTCATTGGTTGAACATTTAGGTCATTTTCGTCATCCCAAGGCTTATTCTCGTCCACTTAGGGTTTTTAACCAATCTTGTGCATCCAATAAGTAATTTTGTATCATTGGTTGAACATTTAGGTCATTTTCGTCCTCCCAAGGCTTATTCTCGTCCAATTAGGGTTTTTAACCAATCTTGTGCATCCAATAAGTGATTTTGTGTCATTGGTTGAACATTTAGGTCATTTTCGTCCTCCCAAGGCTTATTCTCGTCCAATTAGGGTTTTTAACAAATCTTGTGCATCCAATACGTACATTTGTGACATTGGTTGAACATTTAGGTCATTTTCGTCCTCCCAAGGCTTATTCTCGTCCAATTAGGGTTTTTAACCAATCTTGTGCATCCAATAAGTGATTTTGTGTCATTGGTTGAACATTTAGGTCATTTTCGTCCTCCCAAGGCTTATTCTCGTCCAATTAGGGTTTTTAACCAATCTTGTGCATCCAATAAGTGATTTTGTGTCGTTGGATGAACAATTAGGTCATTTTCGTCCTCCCAAGGCTTACTCTCGTCCAATTAGGGTTTTTAACCAATCTTGTGCATCCAATAAGTACATTTGTGTCATTGGTTGAACATTTAGGTCATTTTCGTCCTCCCAAGGCTTATTCTCGTCCAATTAGGGTTTTTAACCAATCTTGTGCATCCAATAAGTGATTTTGTGTCATTGGTTGAACATTTAGGTCATTTTCGTCCTCCCAAGGCTTATTCTCGTCCAATTAGGGTTTTTAACCAATCTTGTGCATCCAATAAGTACATTTGTGTCATTGGTTGAAAATTTAGGTCATTTTGGTTTTCCCAAGGCTTATTCTCATCCAATTAGGGTTTTTAACCAATCTTGTGCATCTAATAAGTGATTTTGTGTCCTTGGTTGAACATTTAGGTCATTTTCGTCCTCCCTAGGCTTATTCTCGTCCAATTAGGGTTTTTAACCAATCTTATGCATCCAATCTTTGTGCTATTGGTTGAACATTTAGCTCATTTTCGTCCTCCCAAGGCTTATTCTCGTCCAATTAGGGTTTTTAACCAATCTTGTGCATCCAATAAGTGATTTTGTGTCATTGGTTGAACATTTTGGTCATTTTCGTCCTCCCAAGGCTTATTCTTGTCCAATTAGGGTTCTTAACAAATCTTGTGCATCCAATAAGTGATTTTGTGTAATTGGTTGAACATTTTGGTCATTTTCGTCCTCTCTAGGCTTATTCTCGTCCAATTAGGGTTTTTAAATAATCTTGTGCATCCAATAAGTACATTTGTGTCATTGGTTGAACATTTAGGTTTTTTTCTTCCTCCCTAGGCTTATTCTCGTCCAATTAGGGTTTTTAACCAATCTTGTGCATCCAATAACTGATTTTGTGTCATTGGTTGAACATTTAGGTCATTTTCGTCCCCGCAAGGCTTATTCTCATCTAATTAGGGTTTTTAACCAATCTTGTGCATCCAATAAGTGACTTTGTGTCATTGGTTGAACATTTAGGTCATTTTTGTACTCGCAAGGCTTATTCTCGTCTAATTAGGGTTTTTAACCAATCTTGTGCATCCAATAAGTGATTTTGTGTCATTGGTTGAAAATTTAGGTCATTTTCGTTTTCCCAAGGCTTATTCTCGTCCAATTAGGGTTTTTAACCAATCTTGTGCATCCAATAAGTGATTTTGTGTCATTGATTGAACATTTAGGTCATTTTCGTCCTCCCAAGGCTTATTCTCGTCCAATTACGGTTTTTAACCAATCTTGTGCATTCAATAAGTGATTTTGTGTCATTGGTTGAACATTTAAGTCATTTTCGTCCTCCCAAGGCTTATTCTCGTCCAATTACGGTTTTTAACCAATCTTTTGCATCTAATAAATGATTTTGTGTCATTGGTTGAACATTTAGGTCAATTTCGTCCTCCCAAGGCTTATTCTCGTCCAATTAGGGTTTTTAACCAATCTTGTGCATCCAATAAGTGATTTTGTGTCATTGGTTGAACATTTAGGTCATTTTCGTCCTCCCAAGGCTTATTCTCGTCCAATTAGGGTTTTTAACCAATCTTGTGCATCCAATAAGTAATTTTGTTTCATTGGTTGAACATTTAGGTCATTTTCGTCATCCCAAGGCTTATTCTCGTCCACTTAGGGTTTTTAATCAATCTTGTGTATCCAATAAGTGATTTTGTGTCATTGGTTGAACATTTAGGTCATTTTCGTCATCCCAACGCTTATTCTCGTCCAATTAGGGTTTTTAACCAATCTTGTGCATCCAATAAGTACATTTGTGTCATTGGTTGAACATTTAGGTCATTTTCGTCCTCACAAGGCATATTCTCGTCCAAATAGGGTTTTTAACCAATCTTGTGCATCCAATAAGTGATTTTGTGTTATTGGTTGAACATTTAGGTCATTTTCGTCATCCCAAGGCTTATTCTCGTCCAATTAGGGTTTTTAACCAATCTTGTGCATCCAATAAGTGATTTTGTGTTATTGGTTGAACATTTAGGTCATTTTCGTCATCCCAAGGCTTATTCTCGTCCAATTAGGGTTTTTAACCAATCTTGTGCACTCAATAAGTACATTTGTGTCATTGGTTGAACATTTAGGTCATTTTCGTCCTCTCTAGGCTTATTCTCGTCCAATTAGGGTTTTTAACCAATCTTGTGCATCCAATAAGTGATTTTGTGTCATTGGTTGAACATTTAGGTCATTTTCGTCCTCCCAAGGCTTATTCTCGTCCAATTAGGGATTTTAACCAATCTTGTGCATCCAATAAGTGATTTAGTGTCATTGGTTGAACATTTAGGTCATTTTCTTCCTCCCAAGGCTTATTCTCGTCCAATTAGGGTTTTTAACCAATCTTGTGCATCCAATAAGTGATTTTGTGTCATTGGTTGAACATTTAGGTCATTTTCGTCCTCCCAAGGCTTATTCTCGTCCAATTAGGGTTTTTAACCAATCTTGTGCATCCAATAAGTTCTTTTGTGTCATTGGTTGAACATTTAGGTCATTTTCGTCCTCCCTAGGCTTATTCTCGTCCAATTAGGGTTTTTAACCAATCTTGTGCATCCAATAAGTGATTTTGTGCCATTGGTTGAACATTTAGGTCATTTTCGTTCTCCCAAGGCTTATTCTCGTCCAATTAGGGTTTTTAACCAATCTTGTGCATCCAATTAGTACATTTGTGTCATTGGTTAAACATTTAAGTCATTTTCGTCCTCCCAAGGCTTATTCTCGTCCAATTAGGGTTTTTAACCAATCTTGTGCATCCAATAAGTGATTTTGTGTCATTGGTTGAACATTTAGGTCATTTTCGTCCTCCCAAGGCTTATTCTCGTCCAATTTGGGTTTTTAACCAATCTTGTGCATCCAATTAGTACATTTGTGTTATTGGTTGAACATTTAAGTCATTTTCGTCCTCCCAAGGCTTATTCTCGTCCAATTAGGGTTTTTAACCAATCTTGTGCATCCAATAAGTGATTTTGTGTCATTGGTTGAACATTTAGGTCATTTTCGTCCTCCCAAGGCTTATTCTCGTCCAATTATGGTTTTTAACCAATCTTGTGCATCCAATAAGTTATTTTGTGTCATTGGTTGAACATTTAGGTCATTTTCGTCCACTCTAGGCTTATTCTCGTCCAATTAGGGTTTTAAACCAATCTTGTGCATTCAATAAGTACATTTGTGTCATTGGTTGAACATTTAGGTCATTTTCGTCCTCCCTAGGCTTATTCTCGTCCAATTAGGGTTTTTAACCAATCTTGTGCATCCAATAAGTACATTTGTGTCATTGGTTGAACATTTAGGTCATTTTCGTCCTCCCAAGGCTTATTCTCGTCCAATTAGAGTTTTTTACCAATCTTTTGCATCCAACAAGTGATTTTGTGTCATTGGTTGAACATTTAGGTCAATTTCATCCTCCCAAGACTTATTCTCGTCCAATTAGGGTTTTTAACCATTCTTGTGCATCCAATAAGTACATTTGTGTCATTGGTTGAACATTTAGGTCATTTTCGTCCTCTCTAGGCTTATTCTCATCGAATTAGGGTTTTTAACCAATCTTGTGCATTCAATAAGTACATTTGTGTCATTGGTTGAACATTTAGGTCATTTTCGTCCTCCCTAGGCTTATTCTCGTCCAATTAGGGTTTTTAACCAATCTTGTGCATCCAATAAGTACATTTGTGTCATTGGTTGAACATTTAGGTCATTTTCGTCCTCCCAAGGCTTATTCTCGTCCACTTAGGATTTTAAACCAATCTTGTGCATCCAATAAGTGATTTTGTGTCATTGGTTGAACATATCGGTCATTTTCGTCATCCCAAGGCTTATTCTCGTCCACTTAGGGTTTTTAACCAATCTTGTGCATCCAATAAGTAATTTTGTGTCATTGGTTGAACATTTAGGTCATTTTCGTCCTCCCAAGGCTTATTCTCGTCCAATTAAGGTTTTTAACCAATCTTGTGCATCCAATAAGTGATTTTGTGTCATGGGTTGAACATTTAGGTCATTTTCGTCCTCCCTAGTCTTTTTCTCGTCCAATTAGGGTTTTTAACCAATCTTGTGCATCCGATAAGTACATTTGTGTCATTGGTTGAACATTTAGGTCATTTTCGTCCTCCCTAGGCTTATTCTCGTCAAATTAGGGTTTTTAACCAATATTGTGCATCCAATAAGTACATTTGTGTCATTGGTTGAAAATTTAGGTAATTTTCGTCCTCCCTAGGCTTATTCTCGTCCAATTAGGGTTTTTAACCAATCTTGTGCATCCAATAAGTGATTTTGTGTCATTGGTTGAACATTTAGGTCATTTTCGTCCTCTAAAGGCTTATTCTCGTCCAATTAGGGTTTTTAACCAATCTTGTGCATCCAATAAGTACATTTGTGTCATTGGTTGAACATTTAGGTCATTTTCGTCCTCACAAGGCTTATTCTCGTCCAATTAGTGTTTTTAACCAATCTTGTGCATCCAATAAGTGATTTTGGGTCATTGGTTGAACATTTAGGTCATTTTCGTCCTCTCTAGGCTTATTCTCGTCCAATTAGGGTTTTTAACCAATCTTGTGCATTCAATAAGTACATTTGTGTCATTGGTTGAACATTTAGGTCATTTTCGTCCTCCCTAGGCTTATTCTCGTCCAATTAGGGTTTTTAACCAATCTTGTGCATCCAATAAGTACATTTGTGTCATTGGTTGAACATTTAGGTCATTTTCGTCCTCCCAAGGTTTATTCTCGTCCAATTAGGGTTTTTAGTCAATCTTGTGCATCCAATAAGTGATTTTGTGTCATTGGTTGAACATTTAGGTCATTTTCGTCCTCCCTAGTCTTTTTCTCGTCCAATTAGGGTTTTTAACCAATCTTGTGCATTCAATAAGTGATTTTGTGTCATTGGTTGAACATTTAGGTCATTTTCATCCTCCGAAGGCTTATTCTCGTCCAATTAGGGTTTTTAACCCATCTTGTGCATCCAATAAGTACATTTGTGTCATTTGTTGAACATTTAGGTCATTTTCGTCCTCCCAAGGCTTATTCTCGTCCAATTAGGGTTTTTTACCAATCTTGTGCATCCAACAAGTGATTTTGTGTCATTGGTTGAACATTTAGGTCATTTTCATCCTCCCAAGACTTATTCTCGTCCAATTAGGGTTTTTAACCATTCTTGTGCATCCAATAACTACATTTGTGTCATTGGTTGATCATTTATGACATTTTCGTCCTCACAAGGCTTATTCTCGTCCAATTAGGGTTTTTAACCAATCTTGTGCATCCAATAAGTGATTTTGTGTCATTGGTTGAACATTTATGTCATTTTCGTCCTCCCAAGGCTTAATCTTGCCAATTAGGGTTTTTAACCAATCTTGTGCATCCAATAAGTTATTTTGTGTCATTGGTTGAACATTTAGGTCATTTCGTCCTCTCTAGGCTTATTCTCATCGAATTAGGGTTTTTAACCAATCTTGTGCATTCAATAAGTACATTTGTGTCATTGGTTGAACATTTAGGTCATTTTCGTCCTCCCTAGGCTTATTCTCGTCCAATTAGGGTTTTTAACCAATCTTGTGCATCCAATAAGTACATTTGTGTCATTGGTTGAACATTTAGGTCATTTTCGTCCTCCCAAGGCTTATTCTCGTCCAATTAAGGTTTTTAACCAATCTTGTGCATCCAATAAGTGATTTTGTGTCATGGGTTGAACATTTAGGTCATTTTCGTCCTCCCTAGTCTTTTTCTCGTCCAATTAGGGTTTTTAACCAATCTTGTGCATCCGATAAGTACATTTGTGTCATTGGTTGAAGATTTAGGTCATTTTCGTCCTCCCTAGGCTTATTCTCGTCCAATTAGGGTTTTTAACCAATCTTGTGCATCCAATAAGTGATTTTGTGTCATTGGTTGAACATTTAGGTCATTTTCGTCCTCTAAAGGCTTATTCTCGTCCAATTAGGGTTTTTAACCAATCTTGTGCATCCAATAAGTACATTTGTGTCATTGGTTGAACATTTAGGTCATTTTCGTCCTC
>JBBPBP010000894.1:0-16589 GCA_037974735.1 Cicer chorassanicum | reverse complement strand
AATCACTTATTGGATGCACAAGATTGGTTAAAAACCCTAATTGGACGAGAATAAGCATTGGGAGGACGAAAATGACCTAAATGTTCAACCAATGACACAAATGTACTTATTGGATGTACAAGATTGGTTAAAAACCCTAATTGGACGAGAATAAGCCTAGGGAGGACGAAAATGACCTAAATAATCAACCAATGACACAAAATCACTTATTGGATGCACAAGATTGGTTAAAAACCCTAATTGGACGAGAATAAGCCTTGGGAGGATGAAAATAATCTAAATGTTCAACCAATGAAACAAAATCACTTATTGGATGCACAAGATTGGTTAAAAACACTAATTGGACGAGAATAAGCGTTGGGAGGACGAAAATGACCTAAATGTTGAACCAATGACACAAATGTACTAATTGGATGCACAAGATTGGTTAAAAACCATAATTGGACGAGAATAAGCCTAGGGAGGACGAAAATGACCTAAATGTTCAACCAATGACACAAATGTACTTATTGGATGCACAAGTTTGGTTAAAACCCCTAATTGCACGAGAATAAGCCTAGGGAGGACGAAAATGACCTAAATGTTCAACCAATGACACAAATGTACTTATTGGATGCACAAGATTGGTTAAAAACCCTAATTGGATGAGAATAAGCCTTAGGAGGACGAAAATGACCTAAATGTTCAACCAATGACACAAAATCACAAATTGGATGCACAAGATTGGTTAAAAACCCTAATTGGATGAGAATTAGCCTAGGGAGGACAAAAATGACCTAAATGTTCAACCAATGACACAAATGTACTTATTGGATGCACAAGATTGGTTAAAACGCCTAATTGGATGAGAATTAGCCTAGGGAGGACGAAAATGACCTAAATGTTCAACCAATGACACAAAATCACTTATTGGATGCACAAGATTGGTTAAAAACCCTAATTGGATGAGAATAAGCATTGGGAGGACGAAAATGACCTAAATGTTCAACCAATGACACAAATGTACTTATTGGATGCACAAGATTGGTTAAAACCCTAATTGGACGAGAATAAGCCTAGGGAGGACGAAAATGACCTAAATGTTCAACCAATGACACAAAATCACGTATTCGATGCACAAGATTGGTTAAAAACCCTAATTGGACGAGAATAAGCCTTGGGAGGACGAAAATGACCTAAATGTTCAACCAATGACACAAATGTACTTATTGGATGCACAAGATTGGTTAAAAACCCTAATTGGACGAGAATAAGCCTTAGGAGGAGGAAAATGACCTAAATGTTCAACCAGTGACACAAAATCACTTATTGGATGCACAAGATTGGTTAAAAACCCTAATTGGACGAGAATAAGCCTAGGGAGGACGAAAATGACCTAAATGTTCAACCAATGACACAAATGTACTTATTGGATGCACAAGATTGGTTAAAAACCCTAATTGGACGAGAATAAGCCTTGGGAGGACGAAAATGACCTAAATGTTCAACCAATGGCACAAAATCACTTATTGGATGCATAAGATTGTTAAAAAACCCTAATTGGACGAGAATAAGCCTAGGGAGGACGAAAATGACCTAAATGTTCAACCAATGACACAAAATCACTTATTGGATGCACAAGATTGGTTAAAAACCCTAATTGGACGAGAATAAGCCTAGGGAGGACGAAAATGACCTAAATGTTCAACCAATGACACAAATGTACTTATTGGATGCACAAGATTGGTTAAAAACCCTAATTGGACGAGAATAAGCCTAGGGAGGACGAAAATGACCTAAATGTTCAACCAATGACACAAAATCACTTCTTGGATGCGCATGATTGGTTAAAAACCCTAATTGGACGAGAATAAGCCTAGGGAGGACGAAAATGACCTAAATGTTCAACCAATGACACAAAATCACTTATTGGATGCACAAGATTGGTTAAAAACCCTAATTGGACGAGAATAAGCCTAGGAAGGACGAAAATGACCTAAATGTTCAACCAACAACACAAAATCACTTATTGGATGCAGAAGATTGGTTAAAAACCCTAATTGGACGAGAATAAGCCTAGGGAGGACGAAAATGACCTAAATGTTCAACCAATGACACAAATGTACTTATTGGATGCACAAGATTGGTTAAAAACCCTAATTGGACGAGAATAAGCCTAGGGAGGACGAAAATGACCTAAATGTTCAACCAATGACACAAATGTACTTATTGGATGCACAAGATTGGTTAAAAACCCTAATTGGACGAGAATAAGCCTAGGGAGGAAGAAAATGGCCTAAATGTTCAACCAATTACACACATGTACTTATTGGATGCACAAGATTGGTTAAAAACCCTAATTGAACGAGAATAAGCCTTGGGAGGACGAAAATGACCTAAATGTTCAACCAATGACACAAATGTACTTATTGGATGCACAAGATTGGTTAAAAACCCTAATTGGACGAGAATAAGCCTAAGGAGGACGAAAATGACCTAAATGTTCAACCAATGACACAAATGTACTTATTGGATGCACAAGATTTGTTAAAAACCCTAATTGGACGAGAATAAGACTTAGGAGGACGAAAATGACCTAATTGTTCAACCAATGACACAAAATCACTTATTGGATGCACAAGATTGGTTAAAAACCCTAATTGGACGAGAATAAGCCTTGGGAGGACGAAAATGACCTAAATGTTCAACCAATGACACAAATGTACTTATTGGATGCACAAGATTTATTTAAAAACCCTAATTGGACGAGAATAAGCCTAGGGAGGACGAAAATGACCTAAATGTTCAACCAATGACACAAATGTACTTATTGGATGCACAAGATTGGTTAAAAACCCTAATTGGACGAGAATAAGCCTTGGGAGGACGAAAATGACAATAATGTTCAACCAATGACACAAATGTACTTATTGGATGCACAAGATTGGTTAAAAACCCTAATTGGACGAGAATAAGCCTTGGGAGGACGAAAATGACCTAAATGTTCAACCAATGACACAAAATCACTTATTGGCTGCACAAGATTGGTTAAAAACCCTAATTGGACGAGAATAAGCCTAGGGAGGACGAAAATGACCTAAATGTTCAACCAATGACACAAATGTACTTATTGGATGCACAAGATTGGTTAAAAACCCTAATTGGACGAGAATAAGCATAGGGAGGACGAAAATGACCTAAATGTTCAACCAATGACACAAAATCACTTATTGGATGCACAAGATTGGTTAAAAACCCTAATTTGACGAGAATAAGCGTTGGGAGGACGAAAATGACCTAAATGTTCAACCAATGACACAAAATCACTTATTGGATGCACAAGATTGGTTAAAAACCCTAATTGGACGAGAATAAGCCTAGGGAGGACGAAAATGACCTAAATGTTCAACCAATGACACAAACGCACTTATTGGATGCACAAGATTGGTTAAAAACCCTAATTGGACGAGAATAAGCCTAGGGAGGACGAAAATGACCTAAATGTTCAACCAATGACACAAATGTACTTATTGGATGCACAAGATTGGTTAAAAACCCTTATTGGACGAGAATAAGCCTAGGTAGGACGAAAATGACCTAAATGTTCAACCAATGACACAAATGTACTTATTGGATGCACAAGATTGGTTAAAAACCCTAATTGGACGAGAATAAGCCTAGGGAGGACGAAAATGACCTAAATGTTCAACCAATGGCACAAAATCACTTACTGGATGCACAAGATTGGTTAAAAACCCTAATTGGACGAGAATAAGCCTAGGGACGACGAAAATGACCTAAATGTTCAACCAATGACACAAAATCACTTATTGGATGCACAAGATTAGTTAAAAACCCTAATTGGACGAAAATAAGCCTTGGGAGGACGAAAATGACCTAAATGTTCAACCAATGACACAAAATCAGTTATTCGATGCGCAAGATTGGTTAAAAACCGTAATTGGACGAGAATAAGCCTTGGGAGGATGAAAATGACCTAAATGTTCAACCAATGACACAAATGTACTTATTGGATGCACAAGATTGGTTAAAAACCCTAATTGGACGAGAATAAGCCTAAGGAGGACGAAAATGACCTAAATGTTCAACCAATGACACAAATGTACTTATTGGATGCACAAGATTGGTTAAAACCCCTAATTGGACGAGAATAAGCCTAGGGAGTTGGAAAATGATCTAAATGTTCAACCAATGACTCAAAATCACTTATTGGATGCACAAGATTGGTTAAAAACCCTAATTGGACGAGAATAAGCATTGGGAGGACGAAAATGACCTAAATGTTCAACCAATGACACAAATGTACTTATTGGATACACAAGATTGGTTAAAACCACTAATTGGACAAGAATAAGCATAGGGAGGACGAAAATGATCTAAATGTTCAACCAATGACACAAAATCACTTATTGGATGCACAAGATTGGTTAAAAACCCTAATTGGACGAGAATAAGCATTGGGAGGACGAAAATGACCTAAATGTTCAACCAATGACACAAATGTACTTATTGGATGCACAGGATTGGTTAAAAACCCTAATTGGACGAGAATAAGCCTTGGGAGGACGAAAATGACCTAAATGTTCAACCAATGACACAAAATCACTATTTGGATGCACAAGATTGGTTAAAAACCCTAATTGGACGAGAATAAGCCTAGGGAGGACGAAAATGACCTAAATGTTCAACCAATGACACAAATGTACTTATTGGATGCACAAGATTGGTTAAAAACCCTAATTGGACGAGAATAAGCCTTGGGAGGATCAAAATGACCTAAATGTTCAACCAATGACACAAAATCACTTATTGGATGCACAAGATTGGTTAAAACCCAAAATTGGACGAGAATAAGGCTTGGGAGGACGAAAATGACCTAAATGTTCAACCAATGACACAAAATCACTTATTGGATGCACAAGATTGGTTAAAAACACTAATTGGACGAGAATAAGCCTTGGGAAGACGAAAATGACCTAAATGTTCAACCAATGACACAAAATCACTTTGGATGCACAGGATTGGTTAAAAACCCTAATTGGACGAGAATAAGCCTAGGGAGGACGAAAATGACCTAAATGTTCAACCAATGACACAAATGTACTTATTGGATGCACAAGATTGGTTAAAAACCCTAATTGGACGAGAATAAGCCTTAGGAGGACGAAAATGACCTAAATGTTCAACCAATGACACAAAATCACAAATTGGATGCACAAGATTGGTTAAAAACCCTAATTGGATGAGAATTAGCCTAGGAAGGACGAAAATGACCTAAATGTTCAACCAATGACACAAATGTACTTATTGGATGCACAAGATTTGTTAAAACCCCTAATTGGACGAAAATAAGCATTAGGAGGACGAAAATGACCTAAATGTTCAACCAATGACACAAATGTACTAATTGGATGCACAAGATTGGTTAAAAACCCTAATTGGACGAGAATAAGCCTAGCGAGGACGAAAAAAACCTAAATGTTCAACCAAGGACACAAATGTACTTATTGGATGCACAAGATTGGTTAAAACCCCTAATTGGACGAGAATAAGCCTTAGGAGGACGAAAATGACCTAAATGTTCAACCAATGGCACAAAATCACTTATTGGATGCACAAGATTGGTTAAAAACCCTAATTGGACGAGAATAAACATTGGGAGGACGAAAATGACCTAAATGTTCAACCAATGACACAAATGTACTTATTGGATGCACAAGATTGGTTAAAAACCCTAATTGGACGAGAATAAGCCTAGGGAGGATGAAAATGACCTAAATGTTCAACCAATGACACAAACGTACTTATTGGATGCAAAAGATTGGTTAAAAACCCTAATTGGACGAGAATAAGCCTAGGGAGGACGAAAATGACCTAAATGTTCAACCAATGACACAAAATCACTTATTGGATGCACAAGATTGGTTAAAAACCCTAATTGGACGAGAATAAGCCTAGGGAGGACGAAAATGACCTAAATGTTCAACCAATGACACAAATGTACTTATTGGATGCACAAGATTGGTTAAAAACCCTAATTGGACGAGAATAAGCCTAGGGAGGACGAAAATGACCTAAATGTTCAACCAATGACACAAAATCACTTCTTGGATGCGCATGATTGGTTAAAAACCCTAATTGGACGAGAATAAGCCTAGGGAGGACGAAAATGACCTAAATGTTCAACCAATGACACAAAATCACTTATTGGATGCACAAGATTGGTTAAAAACCCTAATTGGACGAGAATAAGCCTAGGGAGGCAGAAAATGACCTAAATGTTCAACCAATGACACAAAATCACTTATTGGATGCACAAGATTGGTTAAAAACCCTAATTGGACGAGAATAAGCCTAGGGAGGACGAAAATGACCTAAATGTTCAACCAATGACACAAAATCACTTATTGGATGCACAAGATTGGTTAAAAACCCAAATTGGACGAGAATTAGCCTAGGGAGGACAAAAATGACCTAAATGCTCAACCAATGACACCAAATCACTTATTGGATGCACAAGATTGGTTAAAAACCCTAATTGGACGAGAATAAGCCTAGGGAGGACGAAAATGACCTAAATGTTCAACCAATGACACAAATGTACTTATTGGATGCACAAGATTGGTTAAAAACCCTAATTGGACGAGAATAAGCCTTGGTAGGACAAAAATGACCTAAATGTTCAACCAATGACACAAAATAACTTGTTGGATGCACAAGACTGGTTAAAAACCCTAATTGGACGAGAATAAGCCTTGGGAGGACGAAATTGACCTAAATGTTCAACCAATGACACAAAACCCCTTATTGGATGCACAAGACAGGTTAAAAACCCTAATTGGACGAGAATAAGCCTAGGGAGGACGAAAATGACCTAAATGTTCAACCAATGACACAAATGTACTTATTGGATGCACAAGATTGGTTAAAAACCCTAATTGGACGAGAATAAGCCTAGGGAGGACGAAAATGACCTAAATGTTCAACCAATGACACAAATGTACTTATTGGATGCACAAGATTGGTTAAAAACCCTAATTGGACGAGAATAAGCCTTGGTAGGACGAAAATGACCTAAATGTTCAACCAACGACACAAAATCACTTATTGGATGCACAAGATTGGTTAAAAACCCTAATTGGACGAGAATAAGCCTTGGGAGGACGAAAATGACCTAAATGTTCAACCAATGACACAAATGTACTTATTGGATGCACAAGATTGGTTAAAAACCCTAATTGGACGAGAATAAGCCTTGGGAGGAAGAAAATGACTTAAATGTTCAACCAATGACACAAATGTACTTATTGGATGCACAAGATTGGTTAAAAACCCTAATTGGACGAGAATAAGCCTTGGGAGGACGAAAATGACCTAAATGTTCAACCAATGACACAAAATCACTTATTGGATGCACAAGATTGGTTAAAAACCCAAATTGGACAAGAATTAGCCTAGGGAGGACGAAAATGACCTAAATGTTCAACCAATGACACCAAATCACTTATTGGATGCACAAGATAGGTTAAAAACCCTAATTGGACGAGAATAAGCCTAGGGAGGACGAAAATGACCTAAATGTTCAACCAATGACACAAATGTACTTATTGGATGCACAAGATTGGTTAAAAACCCTAATTGGACGAGAATAAGCCTTGGGAGGACGAAAATGACATAAATGTTCAACCAATGACACAAATGTACTTATTGGATGCACAAGATTGGTTAAAAACCCTAATTGGACGAGAATAAGCCTTGGGAGGACGAAAATGACCTAAATGTTCGACCAATGACACAAATGTACTTATTGGATGCACAAGATTGGTTAAAAACCCTAATTGGACGAGAATAAGCCTAGGGAGGACGAAAATGACCTAAATGTTCAACCAATGACACAAATGTACTTATTGGATGCACAAGATTGGTTAAAAACCCTAATTGGACGAGAATAAGCGTTGGGAGGACGAAAATGACCTAAATGTTCAACCAATGACACAAATGTACTCATTGGATGCACAAGATTGGTTAAAAACCCTAATTGGACGAGAATAAGCCTAGGGAGGACAAAAATGACCTAAATGTTCAACCAATGACACAAATTAACTTATTGGACGCACAAGATTGGTTAAAAACCCTAATTGGACGAGAATAAGCCTAGGGAGGACGAAAATGACCTAAATGTTCAACCAATGACACAAATGTACTTATTGGATGCACAAGATTGGTTAAAAACCCTAATTGGACGAGAATAAGCCTAGGGAGGATGAAAATGACCTAAATGTTCAACCAATGACACAAAATCACTTATTGGATGCTCAATATTGGTTAAAAACCATAATTGGACGAGAATAAGCCTTGGGAGAACGAAAATGACCTAAATGTTCAACCAATGACACAAAATCACTTATTAAATGCACAAGATTGGTTAAAAACCCTAATTGGACGAGAATATGCCTTGGGAGGACGAAAATGACCTAAATGTTCAACCAATGAAAGAAATGTACTTATTGGATGCACAAGATTGGTTAAAAACCCTAATTGGACGAGAATAAGCCTAGGGAGGACGAAAATGACCTAAATGTTCAACCAATGACACAAATGTACTTATTGGATGCACAAGATTGGTTAAAAACCCTAATTGGACGAGAATAAGCCTTGGGAGGACGAAAATGACCTAAATGTTCAACCAATGTCACAAAATCACTTATTGGATGCTCAAGATTGGTTGAAAACCCTAATTAGACGAGAATAAGCCTAGGGAGGACGAAAATGACCTAAATGTTCAAACAATGACACAAATGTACTTATTGGATGCCCAACATTGGTTAAAAACCCTAATTGGACGAGAATAAGCCTTGGGAGGACGAAAATGACCTAAATGTTCAACCAATGACACAAATGTACTTATTGGATGCACAAGATTGGTTAAAAACCCTAATTGGACGAGAATAAGCCTAGGGAGGACGAAAATGACCTAAATGTTCAACCAATGACACAAATGTACTTATTGGATGCACAAGATTGGTTAAAAACCCTAATTGGACGAGAATAAGCCTTGGGAGGACGAAAATGACCTAAATGTTCGACAAATGGCACAAAATCACTTATTGGATGCACAAGATTGGTTAAAAACCCTAATTGGACGAGAATAAGCCTAGGGAGGACGAAAATGACCTAAATGTTCAACCAATGACACAAATGTACTTATTGGATGCACAAGATTGGTTAAAAACCCTAATTGGACGAGAATAAGCCTCGGGAAGACGAAAATGACCTAAATGTTCAACCAATGACAAAAATGTACTTATTGGATGCACAAGATTGGTTAAAAACCCGAATTGGAAGAGAATAAGCCTAGGGAGGACGAAAATGACCTAAATGTTCAACCAATGACACAAAATCACTTATGCACAAGATTGGATAAAAACCCTAATTGGACGAGAATAAGCCTAGGGAGGACGAAAATGACCTAAATGTTCAACCAATGACACAAATGTACTTATTGGATGCACAAGATTGGTTAAAAACCCTAATTGGACGAGAATAAGCCTAGGGAGGACGAAAATGACCTAAATGTTCAACCAATGACACAAATGTACTTATTGGATGCACAAGATTGGTTAAAAACCCTAATTGGATGAGAATAAGCCTTAGGAGGACGAAAATGACCTAAATGTTCAACCAATGACACAAAATCACAAATTGGATGCACAAGATTGGTTAAAAACCCTAATTGGATGAGAATTAGCCTAGGAAGGACGAAAATGACCTAAATGTTCAACCAATGACACAAATGTACTTATTGGATGGACAAGATTTGTTAAAACCCCTAATTGGACGAGAATAAGCATTAGGAGGACGAAAATGACCTAAATGTTCAACCAATGACACAAATGTACTAATTGGATGCACAAGATTGGTTAAAAACCCTAATTGGACGAGAATAAGCCTAGCAAGGACGAAAATGACCTAAATGTTCAACCAAGGACACAAATGTACTTATTGGATGCACAAGATTGGTTAAAACCCCTAATTGGACGAGAATAAGCCTAGGGAGGACGAAAATGACCTAAATGTTCAACCAATGACATAAATGTACTTATTGGATGCACAAGATTGGTTAAAAACCCTAATTGGACGAGAATAAGCCTTGGGAGAACGAAAATGACCTAAATGTTCAACCAATGACACAAAATCTCTTATTGCATGCACAAGATTGGTTAAAAACCCTAATTGGACGAGAATAAGCCTTGGGAGGACGAAAATGACCTAAATGTTCAACCAATGACACAAAATCACTTATTGGATGCACAAGATTGGTTAAAAACCCTAATTGGACGAGAATAAGCCTAGGGAGGACGAAAATGACCTAAATGTTCAACCAATGACACAAATGTACTTATTGGATGCACAAGATTGGTTAAAAACCCTAATTGGACGAGAATAAGTCTAGGGAGGACAAAAATGACCAAAATGTTCAACCAATGACACAAAATCACTTATTGGATGCACAAGATTGGTTAAAAACCCTAATTGGACGAGAATAAGCCTAGGGAGGACGAAAATGACCTAAATGTTCAACCAATGACACAAATGTACTTATTGGATGCACAAGATTGGTTAAAAACCCTAATTGGACGAGAATAAGCCTTGGGAGGACGAAAATGACCTAAATGTTCAAAAAAATGACACAAAATCACTTATTGGATGCACAAGATTGGTTAAAAACCCTAATTGGACGAAAATAAGCCTTGGGAGGACGAAAATGACCTAAATGTTCAACCAATGACACAAAATCACTTATTGGATGCACAAGATTGGTTAAAAACCCTAATTGGACGAGAATAAGCCTAGGGAGGACGAAAATGACCTAAATGTTCAACCAATGACACAAATGTACTTATTGGATGCACAAGATTGGTTAAAAACCCTAATTAGACGAGAATAAGCCTAGGGAGGACGAAAATGACCTAAATGTTCAACCAATGACACAAATTTACTTATTGGATGCACAAGATTAGTTAAAAACCCTAATTGGACGAGAATAAGCCTTGGGAGGACGAAAGTGACCTAAATGTTCAACCAATGACACAAAATCACTTATTTGATGCACAAGGCTGGTTAAAAACCCTAATTGGACGAGAATAAGCCTAGGGAGGACGAAAATGACCTAAATGTTCAACCAATGACACAAAATCACTTATTGGATGCACAAGATTGGTTAAAAACCCTAATTGGACGAGAATAAGCCTAGGGAGGACGAAAATGACCTAAATGTTCAACCAATGACACAAATGTACTTATTGGATGCACAAGATTGGTTAAAAACCCTAATTGGACGAGAATAAGCCTAGGGAGGACGAAAATGACCTAAATGTTCAACCAATGACACAAAATCACTTCTTGGATGCGCATGATTGGTTAAAAACCCTAATTGGACGAGAATAAGCCTAGGGAGGACGAAAATGACCTAAATGTTCAACCAATGACACAAAATCACTTATTGGATGCACAAGATTGGTTAAAAACCCTAATTGGACGAGAATAAGCCTAGGAAGGACGAAAATGACCTAAATGTTCAACCAACAACACAAAATCACTTATTGGATGCAGAAGATTGGTTAAAAACCCTAATTGGACGAGAATAAGCCTAGGGAGGACGAAAATGACCTAAATGTTCAACCAATGACACAAATGTACTTATTGGATGCACAAGATTGGTTAAAAACCCTAATTGGACGAGAATAAGCCTAGGGAGGACGAAAATGACCTAAATGTTCAACCAATGACACAAATGTACTTATTGGATGCACAAGATTGGTTAAAAACCCTAATTGGACGAGAATAAGCCTAGGGAGGAAGAAAATGGCCTAAATGTTCAACCAATTACACACATGTACTTATTGGATGCACAAGATTGGTTAAAAACCCTAATTGAACGAGAATAAGCCTAGGGAGGACGAAAATGACCTAAATGTTCAACCAATGACACAAATGTACTTATTGGATGCACAAGATTGGTTAAAAACCCTAATTGGACGAGAATAAGCCTAGGGAGGACGAAAATGACCTAAATGTTCAACCAATGACACAAATGTACTTATTGGATGCACAAGATTGGTTAAAAACCCTAATTGGACGAGAATAAGCATTGGGAGGACGAAAAACGACCTAAATGTTCAACCAATGACACAAATGTACTTATTGGATGCACAAGATTGGTTAAAAACCCTAATTGGACGAGAATAAGCCTAGGGAGGACGAAAATGACCTAAATGTTCAACTAATGACACAAATGTACTTATTGGATGCACAAGATTGGTTAAAAACCCTAATTGGACGAGAATAAGCCTTGGGAGGACGAAAATGACCTAAATGTTCAACCAATGACACAAATGTACTTATTATTTGCACAAGATTGGTTAAAAACCCTAATTGGACGAGAATAATCCTTGGGAGGACAAAAATGACCTAAATGTTCAATCAATGACACATATGTACTTATTGGATGCACAAGATTGGTTAAAAACCCTAATTGGACGAGAATAAGCCTAGGGAGGACGAAAATGACCTAAATGTTCAACCAATGACACAAATGTACTTATTGGATGCACAAGATTGGTTAAAAACCCTAATTGGACGAGAATAAGCCTTGGGAAGACAAAAATGACCTAAATGTTCAACCAATGACACAAAATCACTTATTGGATGCACAAGATTGGTTAAAACCCCTAATTGGACGAGAATAAGACTTGGGAGGACGAAAATGACCTAAATGTTCAACCAATGACACAAATGTACTTATTGGATGCACAAGATTGGTTAAAAACCCTAATTGGACGAGAATAAGCCTAGGGAGGACGAAAATGACCTAAATGTTCAACCAATGACACAAATGTACTTATTGGATGCACAAGATTGGTTAAAAACCCTAATTGGACGAGAATAAGCATTGGGAGGACGAAAATGACGTAAATGTTCAACCAATGACACAAAATCACTTATTGGATGCACAAGATTGGTTAAAAACCCTAATTGGACGAGAATAAGCCTTGGGAGGACGAAAATGACCTAAATGTTCAACCAATGACACAAATGTACTTATTGGATGCAAAAGATTGGTTAAAATCCCTAATTGGACGAGAATAAGCCTTGGGAGGACGAAAATGACCTAAATGTTCAACCAATGACACAAATGTACTTATTGGATGCACAAGATTGGTTAAAAACCCTAATTGGACGAGAATAAGACTAGGGAGGACGAAAATGACCCAAATGTTCAACCAATGACACAAATGTACTTATTGGATGCACAAGATTGGTTAAAAACCCTAATTGGACGAGAATAAGCCTAGGGAGGACGAAAATGACCTAAATGTTCAACCAATGACACAAATGTACTTATTGGATGCACAAGATTGGTTAAAAACCCTAATTGGATGAGAATAAGCATTGGGAGCACGAAAATGACCTAAATGTTCAACCAATGACACAAATGTACTTATTGGATGCACAAGATTGGTTAAAAACCCTAATTGGACGAGAATAAGCCTAGGGAGGACGAAAATGACCTAAATGTTCAACCAATGACACAAAATCACTTATTGGATGCACTAGATTGGTTTAAAACCCTAATTAGACGAGAATAAGGCTTGGGAGGACGAAAATGACCTAAATGTTCAACCAATGACACAAATGTACTTATTGGATGCACAAGATTGGTTAAAAACCCTAATTGGACGAGAATAAGCCTAGGGAGGACGAAAATGACCTAAATGTTCAACCAATGACACAAATGTACTTATTGGATGCACAAGATTGGTTAAAATCCCTAATTGGACGAGAATAAGCCTTGGGAGGACCAAAATGACCTTAATGTTCAACAAATGACACAAAATCACTTATTGGATGCACAAGATTGGTTAAAAACCCTAATCGGACGAGAATAAGCATTTGTAGGACGAAAATGACCTAAATGTTCAACCAATGACACAAATGTACTTATTGGATGCACAAGATAGGTCAAAAACCCTAATTGGATGAGAATAAGCCTAGGGAGGACAAACATGACCTAAATGTTCAACCAATGACACAAAATCACTTATTGGATGCGCTAGAATGGTTAAAAACCCTAATTGGACGAGAATAAGCCTTGGGAGGACGAAAATGACCTAAATGTTTAACCAATGACACAAATGTACTTATTGGATGCACAAGATTGGTTAAAAACCCTAATTGGACGAGAATAAGCCTAGGGAGGACGAAAATGACCTAAATGTTCAACCAATGACACAAATGTACTTATTGGATGCACAAGATTGGTTAAAAACGCTAATTGGACGAGAATAAGCCTTCGGAGGACGAAAAGGACCTAAATGTTCAACCAATGACACAAATGTACTTATTGGATGCACAAGATTGGTTAAAAACCCTAATTGGACGAGAATAAGCCTAGGGAGGACGAAAATGACCTAAATGTTCAACCAATGACACAAATGTACTTATTGGATGCACAAGATTGGTTAAAAACCCTAATTGGACGAGAATAAGCCTTGGGAGGACGAAAATGACCTAAATGTTCGACAAATGGCACAAAATCACTTATTGGATGCACAAGATTGGTTAAAAACCCTAATTGGACGAGAATAAGCCTAGGGAGGACGAAAATGACCTAAATGTTCAACCAATGACACAAATGTACTTATTGGATGCACAAGATTGGTTAAAAACCCTAATTGGACGAGAATAAGCCTAGGGAGGATGAAAATGACCTAAATGTTCAACCAATGACACAAAATCACTTATTGGATGCTCAATATTGGTTAAAAACCATAATTGGACGAGAATAAGCCTTGGGAGAACGAAAATGACCTAAATGTTCAACCAATGACACAAAATCACTTATTAAATGCACAAGATTGGTTAAAAACCCTAATTGGACGAGAATATGCCTTGGGAGGACGAAAATGACCTAAATGTTCAACCAATGAAAGAAATGTACTTATTGGATGCACAAGATTGGTTAAAAACCCTAATTGGACGAGAATAAGCCTAGGGAGGACGAAAATGACCTAAATGTTCAACCAATGACACAAATGTACTTATTGGATGCACAAGATTGGTTAAAAACCCTAATTGGACGAGAATAAGCCTTGGGAGGACGAAAATGACCTAAATGTTCAACCAACGGCACAAAATCACTTATTGGAAGCACAAGATTGGTTAAAAACTCTAATTGAACAAGAATAAGCCTTTGGAGGACGAAAATAACCTAAATGTTCAACCAATGACACAAATGTACTTATTGGATGCACAAGATTGGTTAAAAACCCTAATTGGACGAGAATAAGCCTTGGGAGGACGAAAATGACCTAAATGTTCAACCAATGACACAAATGTACTTATTGGATGCACAAGATTGGTTAAAAACCCTAATTGGACGAGAATAAGCCTTGTGAGGATGAAAATGACCTAAATGTTCAACCAATGACACAAAATCACTTATTGGATGCACAAGATTGGTTAAAAACCAAAATTGGACGAGAATAAGCCTTGGGAGGACGAAAATGACCTAAATGTTCAACCAATGACACAAAATCACTTATTGGATGCACAAGATAGGTTAAAAACACTAATTGAACGAGAATAAGCCTTGGGAGGACGAAAATGACCTAAATGTTCAACCAATGACACAAAATCACTTTGGATGCACAAGATTGGTTAAAAACCCTAATTGGACGAGAATAAGCCTAGGGAGGACGAAAATGACCTAAATGTTCAACCAATGACACAAATGTACTTATTGGATGCACAAGATTGGTTAAAAACCCTAATTGGACGAGAATAAGCCTTGGGAGGATCAAAATGACCTAAATGTTCAACCAATGACACAAAATCACTTATTGGATGCACAAGATTGGTTAAAACCCAAAATTGGACGAGAATAAGGCTTGGGAGGACGAAAATGACCTAAATGTTCAACCAATGACACAAAATCACTTATTGGATGCACAAGATTGGTTAAAAACACTAATTGGACGAGAATAAGCCTTGGGAAGACGAAAATGACCTAAATGTTCAACCAATGACACAAAATCACTTTGGATGCACAGGATTGGTTAAAAACCCTAATTGGACGAGAATAAGCCTAGGGAGGACGAAAATGACCTAAATGTTCAACCAATGACACAAATGTACTTATTGGATGCACAAGATTGGTTAAAAACCCTAATTGGACGAGAATAAGCCTTAGGAGGACGAAAATGACCTAAATGTTCAACCAATTACACAAAATCACAAATTGGATGCACAAGATTGGTTAAAAACCCTAATTGGATGAGAATTAGCCTAGGGAGGACGAAAATGACCTAAATGTTCAACCAATGACACAAATGTACTTATTGGAAGCACAAGATTTGTTAAAACCCCTAATTGGACGAGAATAAGCATTAGGAGGACGAAAATGACCTAAATGTTAAACCAATGACACAAATGTACTAATTGGATGCACAAGATTGGTTAAAAACCCTAATTGGACGAGAATAAGCCTAGCGAGGACGAAAATGACCTAAATGTTCAACCAATGACAC
>JBBPBP010000892.1:25599-43975 GCA_037974735.1 Cicer chorassanicum | reverse complement strand
GTCCTCCCTAGGCTTATTCTCGTCCAATTAGGGTTTTGAACCAATCTTGTGCATCCAATAAGTGATTTTGTGTCATTGGTTGAACATTTAAGTCATTTTCGTCCGCCCAAGGCTTATTCTCGTCCAATTAGGGTTTTTAATCAATCTTGTGAATCCAATAAGTACATTTGTGTCATTGGTTGAACATTTAGGTCATTTTCGTCCTCCCAAGGCTTATTCTCGTCCAATTAGGGTTTTTAACCAATCTTGTGCATCCAATAAGTTATTTTGTGTCATTGGTTGAACATTTAGGTCTTTTTCGTCCTCCCTTGGCTTATTCTCGTCCAATTAGGGTTTTGAACCAATCTTGTGCATCCAATAAGTGATTTTGTGTCATTGGTTGAATATTTAGGTCATTTTCGCCCTCCCAAGGCTTATTCTCGTCCAATTAGGGTTTTTAACCAATCTTGTGCATCCAATAAGTACATTTGTGTCATTGGTTGAACATTTAGGTCATTTTCGTCCTCCGAAGGCTTATTCTCGTCCAATTAGGGTTTTTAACCAATCTTGTGCATCCAATAAGTGATTTTGTGTCATTGGTTGAACATTTAGGTCATTTTCGTCCTCCCAATGCTTATTCTCGCCCAATTAGGGTTTTTAACCAATCTTGTGCATCCAATAAGTGATTTTGTGTCATTGGTTGAACATTTAGGTCATTTTCGTCCTCCCTAGGCTTATTCTCGTCCAATTAGGGTTTTGAACCAATCTTGTGCATCCAATAAGTGATTTTGTGTCATTGTTTGAACATTTAGGTCATTTTTGTCCTCCCAAGGCTTATTCTCGTCCAATTAGGATTTTAAACCAATCTTGTGCATCCAATAAGTGATGTTGTGTCATTGGTTGAACATTTAGGTCATTTTCGTCCTCCCCAGGCTTATTCTCGTCCAATTAGGGTTTTTAACCAATCTTGTGCATCCAATAAGTACATTTGTGTCATTGGTTGAACATTTAGGTCATTTTCGTCCTCCCAAGGCTTATTCTCGTCCAATTAGGGTTTTTAACCAATCTTGTGCATCCAATAAGTGATTTTGTGTCATTGGTTGAACATTTAGGTCATTTTCGTGCTCCCAAGGCTTATTCCCGTCCAATTAGGGTTTTTTACCAATCTTATCCATCCAATAAGTACATTTGTGTCATTGATTGAACATTTAGGTCATTTTCGTCCTCCCAAGGCTTATTCTCATCCAATTAGGGTTTTTAACCAATCTTGTGCATCCAATAAGTACATTTATGTGATTGGTTGAACATTTAGGTCATTTTCTTCCTCCCAAGGCTTATTCTCGTCCAATTAGGGTTTTTAACCAATCTTGTGCATCCAATAAGTACATTTGTGTCATTGGTTGAACATTTAGGTCATTTTCGTCCTCCCAAGGCTTATTCTCGTCCAATTAGGGTTTTTAACCAATCTTGTGCATCCAATAAGTGATTTTGTGTCATTGGTTCAATATTTAGGTCATTTTCGTCCTCCAAAGGCTTATTCTCGTCCAATTAGGGTTTTTAACCAATCTTGTGCATCCAATAAGTACATTTGTGTCATTGGTTGAACATTTAGGTCATTTTCGTCCTCCCAAGGCTTATTCTCGTCCAATTAGGGTTTTTAACCAATCTTGTGCATCCAATAAGTACATTTGTGTCATTGGTTGAACATTTAAGTCATTTTCGTCCTCCCAAGGTTTATTCTCGTCCAATTAGGGTTTTTAACCAATCTTGTGTATCCAATAAGTGATTTTGTGTCATTGGTTGAACATTTAGGTCATTTTCGTCCTCACAAGGCTTATTCTCTTCCAATTAGGGATTTTAACCAATCTTGTGCATACAATAAGTGATTTTGTGTCATTGGTTGAACATTTAGGTCATTTTCGTTCTCCCAAGGCTTATTCTCGTCCAATTAGGGTTTTTAACCAATCTTGTGCATCCAATAAGTACATTTGTGTCATTGGTTGAACATTTAGGTCATTTTCGTCCTCCCAAGGCTTATTCTCGTCCAATTAGGGTTTTTAACCAATCTTGTGCATCCAATAAGTACATTTGTGTCATTGGTTGAACATTTAGGTCATTTTCGTCCTCCCAAGGCTTATTCTCGTCCAATTAGGGTTTTTAACCAATCTCTTGCATCCAATAAGTACATTTGTGTCATTGGTTGAACATTTAGGTCATTTTCGTCCTCCCAAGGCTTATTCTCGTCCAATTAGGGTTTTTAACCAATCTTGTGCATCCAATAAGTGATTTTGTGTCATTGTTTGAACATTTAGGTCATTTTCGTCATCCCAAGGCTTATTCTCTTCCAATTAGTGTTTTTAACCAATCTTGTGCATCCAATAAGTACATTTGTGTCATTGGTTGAACATTTAGGTCATTTTCGTCCTCCCTAGGCTTATTCTCGTTCAATTAAGGTTTTGAACCAATCTTGTGCATCAAATAAGTGATTTTGTGTCATTGTTTGAACATTTAGGTTATTTTCATCCTCCCAAGGCTTATTCTCGTCCAATTAGGGTTTTTAACCAATCTTGTGCATCCAATAAGTACATTTGTGTCATTGGTTGAACATTTAGGTCATTTTCGTCCTCCCAAGGCTTATTCTCGTCCAATTAGGGTTTTTAACCAATCTTGTGCATCCAATAAGTGATTTTGTGTCATTGGTTGAATATTTAGGTCATTTTCATCCTCCCAAGACTTATTCTCGACCAAATAGGATTTTTAACCAATATTGTGCATCCAAGAAGTGATTTTGTGTCATTGGTTGAACATTTAGAACATTTTCGTCCTCCCAAGGCTTATTGTAGCCAATTAGGGTTTTTAAACAATCTTGTGCATCCAATAAGTGATTTTGTGTCATTGGTTGAACATTTAGGTCATTTTCATCCTCCAAAGGCTTATACTCGTCCAATTAGGGTTTTTAACCAATCTTGTGCATCCAATAAGTACATTTGTGTCATTGGTTGAACATTTAGGTCATTTTCGTCCTCCCAAGGCTTATTCTCGTCCAATTAGGGTTTTTAACCAATCTTGTGCATCCAATAAGTACATTTGTGTCATTGGTTGAACATTTAGGTCATTTTCGTCCTCCCAAGGCTTATTCTCGTCCAATTAGGGTTTTTAACCAATCTTGTGCATCCAATAAGTGATTTTGTGTCGTTGGTTGAACATTTAGGTCATTTTCGTCCTCCATAGGCTTATTCTCGTCCAATTAGGGTTTTTCATAAATCTTGTGCATCCAATAAGTACATTTGTGTCATTGGTTGAACATTTAGGTCATTTTCGTCCTCCCAAGGCTTATTCTCGTCCAATTAGGGTTTTTAACCAATCTTGTGCATCCAATAAGTACATTTGTGTCATTGGTTGAACATTTAGGTCATTTTCGTCCTCCCAAGGCTTATTCTCGTCCAATTAGGGTTTTTAACCAATCTTGTGCATCCAATAACTACATTTGTGTCATTGGTTGAACATTTAGGTAATTTTCGTCCTCCCAAGGCTGATTCTCATCCAATTAGGGTTTTTAACCAATCTTGTGCATCCAATAAGTACATTTGTGTCATTGGTTGAACATTTAGGTCATTTTCGTCCTCCCAAGGCTTATTCTCGTCCAATTAGGGTTTTTAACCAATCTTGTGCATCCAATAAGTGATTTTGTGTCGTTTGATGAACATTTAAGTCATTTTCGACCTCCCAAGACTTATTCTCGTCCAATTAGGGTTTTTAATTAATCTCGTGCATCCAATAAGTGATTTTGTGTCGTTGGTTGAACATTTAGATCATTTTTGTCCTCCCATGGCTTATTCTCGTCCAATTAGGGTTTTTAACCAATCTTGTGCATCCAATAAGTACATTTGTGTCATTGGTTGAACATTTAGGTCATTTTCGTCCTCCCAAGGCTTATTCTCGTCCAATTAGGGTTTTTAACCAATCTTGTGCATCCAATAAGTACATTTGTGTCATTGGTTGAACATATAGGTCATTTTCTTCCTCCCAAGGCTTATTCTCGTCCAATTAGGGTTTTTAACCAATCTTGTGCATCCAATAAGTACATTTGTGTCATTGGTTGAACATTTATGTCATTTTCGTCCTCCCAAGGCTTATTCTCGTCCAATTAGGGTTTTTAACCAATCTTGTGCATCCAATAAGTACATTTGTGTCATTGGTTGAACATTTAGGTCATTTTCGTCCTCCCAAGGCTTATTCTCGTCCAATTAGGGTTTTTAACCAATCTTGTGCATCTAACAAGTACATTTGTGTCATTTGTTGAACATTTATGTCATTTTCGTCCTCCCAAGGCTTATTCTCGTCCAATTAGGGTTTTTAACCAATCTTGTGCATCCAATAAGTGATTTTGTGTCGTTGGTTGAACATTTAGGTCATTTTCGTCCTCCCAAGGCTGATTCTCGTCCAATTAGGGTTTTTAACCAATCTTGTGCATCCAATAAGTACATTTGTGTCATTGGTTGAACATTTAGGTCATTTTTGTCCTCCCAAGGCTTATTCTCGTCCAATTAGGGTTTTTAACCAATCTTGTGCATCCAATAAGTACATTTGTGTTATTGGTTGAACATTTAGGTCATTTTCGTCCTCCCAAGGCTTATTCTCGTCCAATTAGGGTTTTTAACAAATCTTGTGCATCCAATAAGTTATTTTGGGTCATTGGTTGAACATTTAGGTCATTTTCGTCCTCCATAGGCTTATTCTCGTCCAATTAGGGTTTTTAACCAATCTTGTGCATCCAATAAGTACATTTGTGTCATTGGTTGAACATTTAGGTCATTTTCGTCCTCCGAAGGCTTATTCTCGTCCAATTAGGGTTTTTAACCAATCTTGTGCATCCAATAAGTGATTTTGTGTCATTGGTTGAACATTTAGGTCATTTTCGTCCTCCTAAGGCTTATTCTCGTTCAATTAGGGTTTTTAACCAATCTTGTGCATCCAATAAGTACATTTGTGTCATTGGTTGAACATTTAGGTCATTTTCGTCCTCCCAAGGCTTATTCTCGTCCAATTAGGGTTTTTAACCAATCTTGTGCATCAAATAAGTACTTTTGTGTCATTGGTTGAACATTTAGGTCATTTTCGTCCTCCCAAGGCTTATTCTCGTCCAATTAGGGTTTTTAACCAATCTTGTGCATCCAATAAGTGATTTTGTGTCATTGGTTGAACATTTAGGTCATTTTCGTCCTCCCAAGGCTTATTCTCGTCCAATTAGGGTTTTTAATTAATCTTGTGGATCCAATAAGTGATTTTGTGTCATTGGTTGAACATTTAGGTCATTTTCGTCCTCCCAAGGCTTATTCTCGTCCAATTAGGGTTTTTAACCAATCTTGTGCATCCAATAAGTGATTTTGTGTCATTGGTTGAACATTTAGGTCATTTTCGTCCTCCCTAGGCTTATTCTCATCCAATTTTGGTTTTTAACCAATCTTGTGAATCCAATAAGTGATTTTGTGTCATTGGTTGTACATTTAGGTCATTTTCGTCCTCCCTATGCTTATTCTCGTCCAATTAGGGTTTTTAACCAATCTTGTGCATCCAATAAGTACATTTGTGTCATTGGTTGAATATTTAGGTCATTTTCTTCCTCCCTAGGCTTATTCTTGTCCAATTAGGGTTTTTAACCAATCTTGTGCATCCAATAAGTGATTTTGTGTCATTGGTTGAACATTTAGGTCATTTTCGTCCTCCCAAGGCTTATTCTCGTCCAATTAGGGTTTTTAACCAATCTTGTGCATCCAATAAGTGATTTTGTGTCATTGGTGGAACATTTAGGTCATTTTCGTCCTCCGAATACTTATTCTAGTCCAATTAGGGTTTTTAACCGATCTTGTGCATCCAATAAGTGATTTTGTGTCATTGGTTGAACATTTAAGTCATTTTCGTCCTCCCTAGGCTTATTCTCGTCCAATTAGGGTTTTTAACCAATCTTGTGCATCCAATAAGTAACTTTGTGTCATTGGTTAAACATTTAAGTCATTTTCGTATTCCGAATGCTTATTCTCGAAAAATTAGGGTTTTTAACCAATCTAGTGCATCCAATAAGTGATTTTGTGTCATTGGTTGAACATTTAAGTCCTTTTCGTCTTCCGAATGCTTATTCTCGTCCAATTAGGGTTTTTAACCAATCTTGTGCATCCAATAAGTGATTTTGTGTCATTGGTTGAACATTTAGGTCATTTTCGTCCTCCCAAGGCTTATTCTCGTCCAATTAGGGTTTTTAACCAATCTTGTGCATCCAATAAGTGATTTTGTGTCATTGGTTGAACATTTAGGTCATTTTCGTCCTCCCAAGGCTTAGTCTCGTCCAATTAGGGTTTTTAACCAATCTTCTGAATCCAATAAGTGATTTTGTGTCATTGGTTGAACATTTAACTCATTTTCATCCTCCGAATGCTTATTCTCGTCCATTTAGGGTTTTTAACCAATCTTGTGCATCCAATAAGTGATTTTGTGTCATTGGTTGAACATTTAGGTCATTTTCGTCCTCCCAAGGCTTAGTCTCGTCCAATTAGGGTTTTTAACCAATCTTGTGAATCCAATAAGTACATTTGTGTCATTGGTTGAACATTTAGGTCATTTTCATCCTCCCAAGGCTTATTCTCGTCCAATTAGGGTTTTTAACCAATCTAGTGCATTCAATAAGTGATTTTGTGTCATGTGTTGAACATTTAGGTCATTTTCGTCCTCCGAAGGCTTATTCTCGTCCAATTAGGGTTTTTAACCAATCTTGTGCATCCAATAAGTGATTTTGTGTCATTGGTTGAACATTTAGGTCATTTTCGTCCTCCCTAGGCTTATTCTCGTCCAATTAGGGTTTTTAACCAATCTTGTGCATCCAATAAGTGATTTTGTGTCATTGGTTGAACATTTAGGTCATTTTCGTCCTCCCTAAGCTTATTCTCTTCCAATTAGGGTTTTTAACCAATCTTGTGCATCCAATAAGTACACTTGTGTCATTGGTTGAACATTTAGGTCATTTTCGTCCTCCCAAGGCTTATTCTCGTCCAATTAGGGTTTTTAACCAATCTTGTGCATCCAATAAGTGATTTTGTGTCATTGGTTGAACATTTAGGTCATTTTCGTCCTCCCAAGGGTTATTCTCGTCCAATTAGGGTTTTTAACCAATCTTGTGCATCCAATAAGTACATTTGTGTCATTGGTTGAGCATTTAGGTCATTTTCGTCCTCCCAAGGCTTATTCTCGTCCAATTAGGGTTTTTAACCAATCTTGTGCATCCAATAAGTACATTTGTGTCATTGGTTGAACATTTAGGTCATTTTCGTCCTCCCAAGGCTTATTCTCGTCCAATTAGGGTTTTTAACCAATCTTGTGCATCCAATAAGTGATTTTGTGTCATTGGTTGAACATTTAGGTCATTTTCGTGCTCCCAAGGCTTATTCCCGTCCAATTAGGGTTTTTTACCAATCTTATCCATCCAATAAGTACATTTGTGTCATTGATTGAACATTTAGGTCATTTTCGTCCTCCCAAGGCTTATTCTCATCCAATTAGGGTTTTTAACCAATCTTGTGCATCCAATAAGTACATTTATGTGATTGGTTGAACATTTAGGTCATTTTCTTCCTCCCAAGGCTTATTCTCGTCCAATTAGGGTTTTTAACCAATCTTGTGCATCCAATAAGTACATTTGTGTCATTGGTTGAACATTTAGGTCATTTTCGTCCTCCCAAGGCTTATTCTCGTCCAATTAGGGTTTTTAACCAATCTTGTGCATCCAATAAGTGATTTTGTGTCGTTGGTAGAACATTTAGGTCATTTTCGTCCTCCCAAGGCTTATTCTCGTCCAATTAGGGTTTTTAACCAATCTTGTGCATCCAATAAGTACATTTGTGTCATTGGTTGAACATTTAGGTCATTTTCGTCCTCCCAAGGCTTATTCTCGTCCAATTAGGGTTTTTAACCAATCTTGTGCATCCAATAAGTGATTTTGTGTCATTGGTTGAACATTTAGGTCATTTTTGTCCTCCCTAGCCTTATTCTCTTCCAATTAGGGTTTTTAACTTATCTTGTGCATCCAATAAGTGATTTTGTGTCATTGGTTGAACATTTAGGTCATTTTCGTCCTCCCTAGGCTTATTCTCGTCCAATTATGGTTTTTAACCATTCTTGTGCATCCAATAAGTGATTTTGTGCCATTGATTGAACATTTAGGTCATTTTCGTCATCCCAAGGCTAATTCTCGTCCAATAGGGTTTTTAACCAATCTTGTGCATCCAATAAGTACATTTGTGTCATTGGTTGAACATTTAGGTCATTTTCGTCCTCCCAAGGCTTATTCTCGTCCAATTAGGGTTTTTAACCAATCTTGTGCATCCAATAAGTGATTTTGTGTCATTGGTTGAACATTTAGGTCATTTTCGTCCTCCCAAGGCTTATTCTCGTCCAATTAGGGTTTTTAAGCAATCTTGTGCATCCAATAAGTGATTTAGTGTCATTGGTTGAACATTTAGGTCATTTTCTTCCTCCCAAGGCTTATTCTCGTCCAATTAGGGTTTTTAACCAATCTTGTGCATCCAATAAGTGATTTTGTGTCATTGGTTGAACATTTAGGTCATTTTCGTCCTCCCAAGGCTTATTCTCGTCCAATTAGGGTTTTTAACCAATCTTGTGCAACTAATAAGTGATTTTGTGTCATTGGTTGAACATTTAGGTCATTTTCGTCCACCCAAGGCTTATTCTCGTCCAATTAGGGTTTTTAACCAATCTTGTGCAACTAATAAGTGATTTTGTGTCATTGGTTGAACATTTAGGTCATTTTCGTCCTCCCAAGGCTTATTCTCGTCCAATTAGGGTTTTTAACCAATCTTGTGCATCCAATAAGTACATTTGTGCCATTGGTTGAACATTTAGGTCAAGTTCGTCCTCCCAAGGCTTATTCTCGTCCAATTAGGGTTTTTAACCAATCTTGTGCAACCAATAAGTGATTTTGTGTCATTGGTTGAACATTTAGGTCATTTTCGTCCTCCCAAGGCTTATTCTCGTCCAATTAGGGTTTTTAACTAATCTTGTGCATCCAATAAGTGATTTTGTGTCATTGGTTGAACATTTAGGTCATTTTCATCCTCTTAACGCTTATTCTCGTCCAATTAGGGTTTTTATCCAATCTTGTGAATCCAATAAGTACATTTGTGTCATTGGTTGAAAATTTAGGTGATTTTCGTCCTCCCAAGGCTTATTCTTGTCCAATTAGGGTTTTTAACCAATCTTGTGCATCAAATAAGTGATTTTGTGTCAATGATTGAACATTTAAGTCATTTTCGTCCTCCCTAGGCTTATTCTCGTCCAATTAGGGTTTTTAACCAATCTTGTGCATCCAATAAGTACATTTGTGTCATTGGTTGAACATTTAGGTCATTTTCGTCCTCCCAAGGCTTATTCTCGTCCAATTAGGGTTTTTAACCAATCTTGTGCATCCAATAAGTAATTTTGTGTCATTGGTTGAACATTTAAGTCATTTTCGTCCTCCGAATGCTTATTCTCGTCCAATTAGGGTTTTTAACCAATCTAGTGCATCCAATAAGTGATTTTTTGTCATTGGTTGAACATTTAGGTCATTTTCGTCCTCCGAATGCTTATTCTCGTCAAATTAGGGTTTTTAACAAATCTTGTGCATCCAATAAGTGATTTTGTGTCATTGGTTGAACATTTAAGTCATTTTCGTCCTCCGAATGCTTATTCTCGTCCAATTAGGGTTTTTAACCAATCTAGTGCATCCAATAAGTGATTTTTTGTCATTGGTTGAACATTTAGGTCATTTTCGTCCTCCGAATGCTTATTCTCGTCAAATTAGGGTTTTTAACCAATCTTGTGCATCCAATAAGTGATTTTTTGTCATTGGTTGAACATTTAGGTCATTTTCATCCTCTTAACGCTTATTCTCGTCCAATTAGGGTTTTTATCCAATCTTGTGAATCCAATAAGTACATTTGTGTCATTGGTTGAAAATTTAGGTGATTTTCGTCCTCCCAAGGCTTATTCTTGTCCAATTAGGGTTTTTAACCAATCTTGTGCATCCAATAAGTGATTTTGTGTCATTGGTTGAACATTTAGGTCATTTTCATCCTCTTAACGCTTATTCTCGTCCAATTAGGGTTTTTATCCAATCTTGTGAATCCAATAAGTACATTTGTGTCATTGGTTGAAAATTTAGGTGATTTTCGTCCTCCCAAGGCTTATTCTTTCCCAATTAGGGTTTTTAACCAATCTTGTGCATCCAATAAGTGATTTTGTGTCAATGATTGAACATTTAAGTCATTTTCGTCCTCCCTAGGCTTATTCTCGTCCAATTAGGGTTTTTAACCAATCTTGTGCATCCAATAAGTACATTTGTGTCATTGGTTGAACATTTAGGTCATTTTCGTCCTCCCAAGGCTTATTCTCGTCCAATTAGGGTTTTTAACCAATCTTGTGTATCCAATAAGTGATTTTGTGTCGTTGGTTGAACATTTAGGTCATTTTCGTCCTCCCAAGGCTTATTCTCGTCCAATTAGGGTTTTTAACCAATCTTGTGCATCCAATAAGTGATTTTGTGTCGTTGGTTGAACATTTAGGTCATTTTCGTCCTCCCAAGGCTTATTCTCGTCCAATTAGGGTTTTTAACCAATCTTGTGCATCCAATAAGTACATTTATTTCATTGGTTGAACATTTAGGTCATTTTCGTCCTCCCAAGGCTTATTCTCGTCCAATTAGGGTTTTTAACCAATCTTGTGCATCCAATAAGTACATTTGTGTCATTGGTTGAACATTTAGGTCATTTTCGTCCTCCCAAGGCTTATTCTCGTCCAATTAGGGTTTTTAACCAATCTTGTGCATCCAATAAGTACATTTATGTCATTGGTTGAACATTTAGGTTATTTTCGTCCACCCAAGGCTTATTCTCGTCCAATTAGGGTTTTTAAGCCATCTTGTGCATCCAATAAGTACATTTGTGTCATTGGTTGAACATTTAGGTCATTTTCGTCCTCCCAAGGCTTATTCTCGTCCAATTAGGGTTTTTAACCAATCTTGTGCATCCAATAAGTGATTTTGTGTCGTTGGTTGAACATTTAGGTCATTTTTGTCCTCCTTAGGCTTATTCTCGTCCAATTAGGGTTTTGAACCAATCTTGTGCATCCAATAAGTGATTTTGTGTCATTGGTTGATCATTTAGGTCATTTTCGTCCGCCCAAGGCTTATTCTCGTCCAATTAGGGTTTTTAATCAATCTTGTGAATCCAATAAGTACATTTGTGTCATTGGTTGAACATTTAGGTCATTTTCGTCCTCCGAAGGCTTATTCTCGTTCAATTAGGGTTTTTAACCAATCTTGTGCATCCAATAAGTGATTTTGTGTCATTGGTTGAACATTTAGGTCATTTTCATCCTCCTTAGGCTTTTTCTCGTCCAATTAGGGTTTTGAACCAATCTTGTGCATCCAATAAGTGATTTTGTGTCATTGTTTGAATATTTAGGTCATTTTCGTCCTCCCAAGGCTTATTCTCGTCAAATTAGGGTTTTTAACCAATCTTGTGCATCCAATAATTACATTTGTGTCATTGGTTGAACATTTAGGTCATTTTCGTCCTCCGAAGGCTTATTCTCGTCCAATTAGGGTTTTTAACCAATCTTGTGCATCCAATAAGTGATTTTGTGTCATTGTTTGAACATTTAGGTCATTTTCGTCCTCCCAAGGCTTATTCTCGTCCAATTAGGGTTTTTAACCAATCTTGTGCATCCAATAAGTACATTTGTGTTATTGGTTGAACATTTAGGTCATTTTCGTCACCCCAAGGCTTATTCTCGTCCAATTAGGGTTTTTAAGCAATCTTGTGCATCTAATTAGTGATTTTGTGTCATTGGTTGAACATTTAAGTCATTTTCGTCCTCCGAAGGCTTTTTCTCGTCCAATAAGGGTTTTGAACCAATCTTGTGCATCCAATAAGTGATTTTGTATCATTGGTTGAACATGTAGGTCATTTTCGTCCTCCTTAGGCTTATTCTCGTCCAATTAGGGTTTTTAACCAATCTTGTGCATCCAATAAGTGATTTTGTGTCATTGGTTGAACATTTAGGTCATTTTCGTCCTCCCAAGGCTTATTCTCGTCCAATTAGGGTTTTTAACCAATCTTGTGCATCCAATAAGTGATTTTGTGTCATTGGTTGAACATTTAGGTCATTTTCGTCCTCACATGGCTTATTCTCGTCCAATTAGGGTTTTTAACCAATCTTGTGCATCCAATAAGTGATTTTGTGTCATTGGTTGAACATTTAGGTCATTTTCGTCCTCCCAAGGCTTATTCTCGTCCAATTAGGGTTTTTAACCAATCTTGTGCATCCAATAAGTGATTTTGTACTATTGGTTGAACATTTAGGTCATTTTCGTCCTCCCTAGGCTTATTCTCGTCCAATTTGGGTTTTTAACCAATCTTGTGCATCCAATAAGTGATTTTGTGTCATTGGTTGAACATTTAGGTCATTTTCGTCCTCCCAAGGCTTATTCTCGTCCAATTAGGGTTTTTAACAAATCTTGTGCATCCAATAAGTACATTTGTGTCATTAGTTGAACATTTATGTCATTTTCGTCCTCCCAAGGCTTATTCTCGTCCAATTAGGGTTTTTAACCAATCTTGTGCATCCAATAAGTGATTTTGTACTATTGGTTGAACATTTAGGTCATTTTCGTCCTCCCTAGGCTTATTCTCGTCCAATTAGGGTTTTTAACCAATCTTGTGCATCCAATAAGTACATTTGTGTCATTGGTTGAACATTTAGGTCATTTTCGTCCTCCTAAAGATTATTCTCGTCCAATTAGGGTTTTTAACCAATCTTGTGCATCCAATAAGTGATTTTGTGTCATTGGTTGAACATTTAGGTCATTTCCGTCCTCCTAAAGATTATTCTCTTCCAATTAGGGTTTTTAACCAATCTTGTGCATCCAATAAGTGATTTTGTGTCATTGGTTGAACATTTAGGTCATTTTCGTCCTCCCAAGGCTTATTCTCGTCCAATTAGGGTTTTTAACCAATCTTGTGCATCCAATAAGTACATTTGTGTCATTGGTTGAACATTTAGGTCATTTTCGTCCTCCCTAGGCTTATTCTCGTCCAATTAGGGTTTTTAACCAATCTTGTGCATCCAATAAGTACATTTGTGTCATTGGTTGAACATTTAGGTCATTTTCGTATTTCAAGGCTTATTCTCGTCCAATTAGGGTTTTTAACCAATCTTGTGCATCTAATAAGTGATTTTGTGTCATTGGTTGAACATTTAGGTCATTTTCGTTCTCCCAAGGCTTATTCACGTCCAATTAGGGTTTTTAACCAATCTTGTGCATCCAATAAGTGATTTTGTGTCATTGGTTGAACATTTAGGTCATTTTCGTCCTCCCAAGGCTTATTCTCGTCCAATTAGGGTTTTTAACCAATCTTGTGCATCCAATAAGTGATTTTGTGTCATTGGTTGAACATTTAGGTCAGTTTCGTTCTCCCAAGGCTTATTCTTGTCCAATTAGGGTTTTTAACCAATCTTGTGCATCCAATAAGTGATTTTGTGTCATTGGTTGAACATTTAGGTCATTTTCGTCCTCCCAAGGCTTATTCTCGTCCAATTAGGGTTTTTAACCAATCTTGTGCATCCAATAAGTGATTTTGTGTCATTGGTGGAACATTTAGGTCATTTTCGTCCTCCGAATACTTATTCTAGTCCAATTAGGGTTTTTAACCGATCTTGTGCATCCAATAAGTGATTTTGTGTCATTGGTTGAACATTTAAGTCATTTTCGTCCTCCCTAGGCTTATTCTCGTCCAATTAGGGTTTTTAACCAATCTTGTGCATCCAATAAGTAACTTTGTGTCATTGGTTAAACATTTAAGTCATTTTCGTATTCCGAATGCTTATTCTCGAAAAATTAGGGTTTTTAACCAATCTAGTGCATCCAATAAGTGATTTTGTGTCATTGGTTGAACATTTAAGTCCTTTTCGTCTTCCGAATGCTTATTCTCGTCCAATTAGGGTTTTTAACCAATCTTGTGCATCCAATAAGTGATTTTGTGTCATTGGTTGAACATTTAGGTCATTTTCGTCCTCCCAAGGCTTATTCTCGTCCAATTAGGGTTTTTAACCAATCTTGTGCATCCAATAAGTGATTTTGTGTCATTGGTTGAACATTTAGGTCATTTTCGTCCTCCCAAGGCTTAGTCTCGTCCAATTAGGGTTTTTAACCAATCTTCTGAATCCAATAAGTGATTTTGTGTCATTGGTTGAACATTTAACTCATTTTCATCCTCCGAATGCTTATTCTCGTCCATTTAGGGTTTTTAACCAATCTTGTGCATCCAATAAGTGATTTTGTGTCATTGGTTGAACATTTAGGTCATTTTCGTCCTCCCAAGGCTTATTCTCGTCCAATTAGGGTTTTTAACAAATCTTGTGCATCCAATAAGTTATTTTGGGTCATTGGTTGAACAATTAGGTCATTTTCGTCGTCCCAAGGCTTATTCTCGTCCAATTAGGGTTTTTAACCAATCTTGTGCATCCAATAAGTGATTTTGGGTCATTGGTTGAACATTTAGGTCATTTTCGTCCTCCCTAGGCTTATTCTCGTCCAATTAGGGTTTTGAACCAATCTTGTGCATCCAATAAGTGATTTTGTGTCATTGGTTGAACATTTAGGTCATTTTCGTCCTCCCTAGGCTTATTCTCGTCCAATTAGGGTTTTTAACTAATCTTGTGCATCCAATAAGTGATTTTGTGTCATTGGTTGAACATTTGGTCATTTTCGTCTTCCCTATGCTTATTCTCGTCCAATTAGGGTTTTTAACCAATCTTGTGCATCCAATAAGTGATTTTGTGTCATTGGTTGAACATTTAGGTCATTTTCGTCCTCCCAAGGCTTATTCTCGTCCAATTAGGGTTTTTAACCAATCTTGTTCATCCAATAAGTGCTTTTGTGTCATTGGTTGAACATTTAGGTCATTTTCGTCCTCCCAAGGCTTATTCTCGTCCAATTAGGGTTTTTAACCAATCTTGTGCATCCAATAAGTACATTTGTGTCATTGGTTGAACATTTAGGTCATTTTCGTCCTCCCAAGGCTTATTCTCGTCCAATTAGGGTTTTTAACCAATCTTGTGCATCCAATAAGTGATTTTGTGTCAATGGTTGAACATCTAGGTCATTTTCGTCCTCCCAAGGCTTATTCTCGTCCAATTAGGGTTTTTAACCAATCTTGTGCATCCAATAAGTACATTTGTGTCATTGGTTGAACATTTAGGTCATTTTCGTCCTCCCTAGGCTTATTCTCGTCCAATTAGGGTTTTTAACCAATCTTGTGCATCCAATAAGTACATTTGTGTCATTGCTTGAACATTTAGGTCATTTTGGTCCTCCCAATGCTTATTGTCGTCCAATTAGGGTTTTTAACCAATCTTGTGCATCCAATAAGTGATTTTGTGTCATTGGTTGAACATTTAGGTCATTTTCGTCCTCCCAAGGCTTATTCTCGTCCAATTAGGGTTTTTAACCAATCTTGTGCATCCAATAAGTACATTTGTGTCATTGGTTGAACATTTAGGTCATTTTCGTCCTCCCTAGGATTTTTCTCGTCCAATTAGGGTTTTTAACCAATCTTGTGCATCCAATAAGTGATTTTGTGTCATTGGTTGAACATTTAGGTCATTTTCGTCCTCCCAAGGCTTATTCTCGTCCAATTAGGGTTTTTAACCAATCTTGTGCATCCAATAAGTGATTTTGTGTCATTGGTTGAACATTTAGGTCATTTTCGTCCTCCCAAGGCTTATTCTCGTCCAATTAGGGTTTTTAACCAATCTTGTGCATCCAATAAGTGATTTTGTGTCGTTGGATGAACAATTAGGTCATTTTCGTCCTCCCAAGGCTTACTCTCGTCCAATTAGGGTTTTTAACCAATCTTGTGCATCCAATAAGTACATTTGTGTCATTGGTTGAACATTTAGGTCATTTTCGTCCTCCCAAGGCTTATTCTCGTCCAATTAGGGTTTTTAACCAATCTTGTGCATCCAATAAGTGATTTTGTGTCATTCGTTGAACATTTAGGTCATCTTCGTCCTCCCAAGGCTTATTCTCGTCCAATTAGGGTTTTTAACCAATCTTGTGCATCCAATAAGTGATTTTGTGTCATTGGTTGAACATTTAGGTCATTTTCGTCCTCCCAAGGCTTATTCTCTTCCAATTAGGGTTTTTAACCAATCTTGTGCATCCAATAAGTACATTTGTGTCATTTGTTGAACATTTTGGTCATTTTCGTCCTCCCAAGGCTTATTCTCGTCCAATTAGGGTTTTTAACCAATCTTGTGCATCCAATAAGTGATTTTGTGTCATTGGTTGAACATTTAGGTCATTTTCGTCCTCCCAAGGCTTATTCTCGTCCAATTAGGGTTTTTAACCAATCTTGTGCATCCAATAAGTGATTTTGTGTCATTGGTTGAACATTTAGGTCATTTTCATCCTCTTAAGGCTTATTCTCGTCCAATTAAGGTTTTTAACCAATCTTGTGAATCCAATAAGTACATTTGTGTCATTGGTTGAACATTTAGGTGATTTTCGTCCTCCCTAGGCTTATTGTCGTCCAATTAGGGTTTTTAACCAATCTTGTGCATCCAATAAGTGATTTTGTGTCATTGGTTGAAAATTTAGGTGATTTCTCCCAAGGCTTATTCTCGTCCAATTAGGGTTTTTAACCAATCTTGTGCATCCAATAAGTGATTTTGTGTCATTGGTTGAACATTTAGGTCATTTTCGTCCTCCCAAGGCTTATTCTCGTCCAATTAGGGTTTTTAACCAATCTTGTGCATCCAATAAGTGATTTTGTTTCATTGGTTGAACATTTGGGTCATTTTCGTTCTCCCTAAGCTTATTCTCGTTCAATTAGGGTTTTTAACCAATCTTGTGCATCCAATAAGTGATTTTGTGTCATTGTTTGAACATTTAGGTTATTTTCGTCCTCCCAAGGCTTATTCTCGTCCAATTAGGGTTTTTAACCAATCTTGTGCATCCAATAAGTACATTTGTGTCATTGATTGAACATTTAGGTCATTTTCGTGCTCCCAAGGCTTATTCTCTTCCAATTAGGGTTTTTAACCAATCTTGTGCATCCAATAAGTGATTTTGTGTCATTGGTTGAACATTTAGGTCATTTTCGTCCTCCCAAGGCTTATTCTCGTCCAATTAGGGTTTTTAACCAATCTTGTGCATCCAATAAGTGATTTTGTGTCATTGGTTGAACATTTAGGTCATTTTCGTCCACCCAAGGCATATTCTTGTCCAATTAGGGTTTTTAACCAATCTTGTGCATCCAATAAGTGATTTTGTGTCATTGGTTGAACATTTAGGTCATTTTCGTCCTCCCAAGGCTTATTCTCGTCCAATTAGGGTTTTTAACCAATCTTGTGCATCCAATAAGTACATTTGTGTCATTGGTTGAACATTTAGGTCACTTTCGTCCTCCCAAGGTTTATTCTTGTCCAATTAGGGTTTTTAACCAATCTTGTGCATCAAATAAGTACATTTGTGTCATTGGTTGAACATTTAGGTCATTTTCGTCCTCCCAAGGCTTATTCTCGTCCAATTAGGGTTTTTAACCAATCTTGTGCATCCAATAAGTACATTTGTGTCATTGGTTGAACATTTAGGTCATTTTCGTCCTCCCAAGGCTTATTCTCGTCCAATTAGGGTTTTTAACCAATCTTGTGAATCCAATAAGTGATTTTCTGTCATTGGTTGAACATTTAGGTCATTTTCGTCCTCCCAAGGCTTATTCTCGTCCAATTAGGGTTTTTAACCAATCTTGTGCATCCAATAAGTACATTTGTGTCATTGGTTGAACATTTAGGTCATTTTCGTCCTCCCAAGCATTATTCTCGTCCAATTAGGGTTATTATACAATCTTGTGCATCCAATAAGTGATTTTGTGCCATTGGTTGAACATTTAGGTCATTTTCGTCCTCCCGAGCATTATTCTCGTCCAATTAGACGAGAATAATTGGACGAAAATGACCTAAATGTTCAACCAATGAGACAAATGTACTTATTGGATGCACAAGATTGGTTAAAAACCCTAATTGGACGAGAATAAGCCTTGGGTGGACGAAAATGACCTAAATGTTCAACGAATGACACAAAATCACTTATTGGATGCACAAGATTGGTTAAAAACCCTAATTGGCTAGAATAAGCCTTGGGAGGACGAAAATGACCTAAATGTTCAACCAATGACACAAAATCACTTCTTGGATGCACAATATTGGTTAAAAATCCTAATTGGTCGAGAATAAGCCTTGGGAGGACGAAAATGACCTAAATATCCAACCAATGACACAAAATCAC
>JBBPBP010000892.1:11867-23046 GCA_037974735.1 Cicer chorassanicum | reverse complement strand
AGGCTTATTCTCGTCCAATTAGGGTTTTTAACCAATCTTGTGCATCCAATAAGTGATTTTGTGTCATTGTTTGAACATTTAGGTCATTTTCCTCCTCCCAAGGCTTATTCTCGTCCAATTAGGGTTTTTAACCAATCTTGTGCATCCAATAAGTACATTTGTGTTATCGGTTGAACATTTAGGTCATTTTCGTCCTCCCAAGGCTTGTTCTCGTCCAATTAGGGGTTTTAACCAATCTTGTGCATCCAATAAGTGATTTTGTTTCATTGGTTGAACATTTAGGTCATTTTCGTCCTCCCAAGGCTTATTCTCGTTCAATTAGGGTTTTTAACCAATCTTGTTCATCCAATAATTGATTTTGTGTCATTGGTTGAACATTTAACTCATTTTCGTAGTCCCAAGGCTTATTCTGGTCCAATTAGGGTTTTTAACGAATCTTGTGCATCCAATAAGTGATTTTGAATCATTGGTTGAACATTTAGGTCATTTTCGTCCGCCGAAGGCTTATTCTCGTCCAATTAGGGTTTTTAACCAATCTTGTGCATCCAATAAGTACATTTGTGTCATTGGTTGAACATTTAGGTCATTTTCGTCCTCCGAAGGCTTATTCTCGTCCAATTAGGGTTCTTAACCAATCTTGTGCATCCAATAAGTGATTTTGTGTCATTGGTTGAACATTTAGGTCATTTTCGTCCTCCTTAGGCTTATTCTCGTCCAATTAGGGTTTTGAACCAATCTTGTGCATCCAATAAGTGATTTTGTGTCATTGTTTGAACATTTAGGTCATTTTCGTTCTCCCAAGGCTTATTCTCGTCAAATTAGGGTTTTTAACCAATCTTGTGCATCCAATAAGTACATTTGTGTCATTGGTTGAACATTTAGGTCATTTTTGTCCTCCGAAGGCTTATTCTCGTCCAATTAGGGTTTTTAACCAATCTTGTGCATCCAAAAAGTGATTTTGTGTCATTGGTTGAACATTTAGGTCATTTTCGTCCTCCCAAGGCTTATTCTCGTCCAATTATGGTTTTTAACCAATCTTGTGCATCCAATAAGTGATTTTGTGTCATTGTTTGAACATTTAGGTCATTTTCATCCTCCCAAGGCTTATTCTCGTCCAATTAGGGTTTTTAACCAATCTTGTGCATCCAATAAGTACATTTGTGTTATTGGTTGAACATTTAGGTCATTTTCGTCCTCCCAAGGCTTATTCTCGTCCAATTAGGGTTTTTAACAAATCTTGTGCATCCAATAAGTTATTTTGGTTCATTGGTTGAACATTTAGGTCATTTTCGTCATCCCAAGGCTTATTCTCGTCCAATAAGGGTTTTTAACCAATCTTGTGCATCCAATAAGTACATTTTTGTCATTGGTTGAACATTTTGGTCATTTTCGTCCTCCTAAGGTTTATTCTCGTCCAATTAGGGGTTTTAACCAATCTTGTGCATCCAATAAGTGATTTTGTGTCATTGGTTGAACATTTAGGTCATTTTCGTCCTCCCAAGGCTTATTCTCGTCCAATTAGGGTTTTTAACCAATCTTGTGCATCCAATAAGTACATTTGTGTCATTGGTTGAACATTTAGGTCATTTTCATCCTCCCTAGGATTTTTCTCGTCCAATTAGGGTTTTTAACCAATCTTGTGCATCCAATAAGTACATTTGTGTCATTGGTTGAACATTTAGGTCATTTTCGTCCTCCCAATGCTTATTCTCGTCCAATTAGGGTTTTTAACCAATCTTGTGCATCCAATAAGTACATTTGTGTCATTGGTTGAACATTTAGGTCATTTTCGTCCTCCCAATGCTTATTCTCTTCCAATTAGGGTTTTTAACCAATCTTGTGCATCCAATAAGTACATTTGTGTCATTGGTTGAACATTTAGGTCATTTTCGTCCTCCCAAGGCTTATTCTCGTCCAATTAGGGTTTTTAACAAATCTTGTGCATCCAATAAGTACATTTGTGTCATTGGTTAAACATTTAAGTCATTTTCGTCCTCCCAAGGCTTATTCTCGTCCAATTAGGGTTTTTAACCAATCTTGTGCATCCAATAAGTACATTTGTGTCATTGGTTGAACATTTAGGTCATTTTCGTCCTCCCAAGGCTTATTCTCGTCCAATTAGGGTTTTTAACCAATCTTGTGCATCCAATAAGTACATTTGTGTCATTGGTTGGACATTTAGGTCATTTTCGTCCTCCCAAGGCTTTTTCTCGTCCAATTAGGGTTTTTAACCAATCTTGTGCATCCAATAAGTACATTTTTGTCATTGGTTGAACATTTAGGTCATTTTCGTCCTCCCAAGGCTTACTCTCGTCCAATTAGGGTTTTTAACCAATCTTGTGCATCCAATAATTACATTTGTGTCATTGGTTGAACATTTAGGTCATTTTCGTCCTCCCAAGGCTTATTCTCGTCCAATTAGGGTTTTTAACCAATCTTGTGCATCCAATAAGTACATTTGTGTCATTGGTTGAACATTTAGGTCATTTTCGTCCTCCCAAGGCTTATTCTCGTCCAATTAGGGTTTTTAACCAATCTTGTGCATCCATTAAGTGATTTTGTGCCATTGGTTGAACATTTAGGTCATTTTCGTCCTCCCAAGGCTTATTCTCGTCCAATTAGGGTTTTTAACCAATCTTGTGCATCCAATAAGTACATTTGTGTCATTGGTTGAACATTTAGGTCATTTTCGTCCTCCCAAGGCTTATTCTCGTCCAATTAGGGTTTTTAACTAATCTTGTGCATCCAATAAGTGATTTTGTGCCGTTGGTTGAACATTTAGGTCATTTTCGTCCTCCCAAGGCTTATTCTCGTCCAATTAGGGTTTTTAACCAATCTTGTGCATCCAATAAGTACATTTGTGTCATTGGTTGAACATTTAGGTCATTTTCGTCCTCCCAAGGCTTATTCTAGCCCAATTAGGGTTTTTAACCAATCTTGTGCATCCAATAAGTGATTTTGTGTCATTGGTTGAACATTTAGGTCATTTTCGTCCTCCCAAGGCTTATTCTCGTCCAATTAGGGTTTTTAACCAATCTTGTGCATCCAATATGTACATTTGTGTCATTGGTTGAACATTTAGGTCATTTTCGTCCTCCGAAGGCTTATTCTCGTCCAATTAGGGTTTTTAACCAATCTTGTGCATCCAAAAAGTGATTTTGTGTCATTGGTTGAACATTTAGCTCATTTTCGTCCTCCCAAGGCTTATTGTCGTTCAATTAGGGTTTTTAACCAATCTTGTGCATCCAATAATTTATTTTGTGTCATTGGTTGACCATTTAGGTCATTTTCGTCCTCCCTAGGCTTATTGTCGTCCAATTAGGGTTTTTTACCAATCTTGTGCATCCAATAAGTGATTTTGTGTCATTGGTTGAACATTTAGGTCATTTTCGTCCTCCCAAGGCTTATTCTCGTCCAATTAGGGTTTTTAACCAATCTTGTGCATCAAATAAGTGATTTTGTGTCTTTGGTTGAACATTTAGGTCATTTTCGTCCTCCCTAGGCTTATTCTCGTCCAATTAGGGTTTTTAACCAATCTTGTGCATCCAATAAGTGATTTTGTGTCATTGGTTGAACATTTAGGTCATTTTCGTCCTCCCAAGGCTTATTCTCGTCCAATTATGGTTTTTAACCAATCTTGTGCATCCCATAAGTGATTTTGTGTCATTGGTTGAACATTTAGGTTATTTATGTCCTCCCTAGGCTTATTCTCGTTCGATTAGGGTTTTTAACAAATCTTGTGCATCCAATAAGTACATTTGTGTCATTGGTTGAACATTTAGGTCATTTATGTCCTCGAAAAGCTTATTCTCGTCCAATTAGGGTTTTTAACCAATCTTGTGCATCCAATAAGTACATTTGTGTCATTGGTTGAACATTTAGGTCATTTATGTCCTCCAAAGGCTTATTCTCGTCCAATTAGGGTTTTTAACCAATCTTGTGCATCCAATAAATGATTTTGTGTCATTGGTTGAACATTTAGGTCATTTATGTCCTCCCTAGGCTTATTCTCGTCCAATTAGGGTTTTTAACCAATCTTGTGCATCCAATAAGTGATTTTGTGTCATTGGTTGAACATTTAGGTCATTTTCGTCCTCCCTAGGCTTATTCTCGTCCAATTAGGGTTTTTAACCAATCTTGTGCATCCAATAAGTACATTTGTGTCATTGGTTGAACATTTAGGTCATTTTCGTCCTCGCTAGGCTTATTCTCGATTAAATAGGGTTTTTAACCAATCTCGTGCATCCAATAAGTGATTTTGTGTCATTGGTTGAACATTTAGGTCAATTTCATTCTCCCTAGGCTTATTCTCGTCCAATTAGGGTTTTTAACCAATCTTGTGCATCCAATAAGTACATTTGTGTCATTGGTTGAACATTTAGGTCATTTTCGTCCTCCCAAGGCTTATTCTCGTCCAATTAGGGTTTTTAACCAATCTTGTGCAACCAATAAGTGATTTTTTGATGTTGGATGAACATTTAGGTCATTTTCGTCCTCCCAAGGCTTATTCTCGTCCAATTAGGGTTTTTAACCAATCTTGTGCATCCAATAAGTACATTTGTGTCATTGGTTGAACATTTAGGTCATTTTCGTCCTCCCAAGGCTTATTCTCGTCCAATTAGGGTTTTTAACCAATCTTGTGCATCCAATAAGTACATTTGTGTCATTGGTTGAACATTTAAGTCATTTTCGTCCTCCCAAGGTTTATTCTCGTCCAATTAGGGTTTTTAACCAATCTTGTGTATCCAATAAGTGATTTTGTGTCATTGGTTGAACATTTAGGTCATTTTCGTCCTCACAAGGCTTATTCTCTTCCAATTAGGGATTTTAACCAATCTTGTGCATACAATAAGTGATTTTGTGTCATTGGTTGAACATTTAGGTCATTTTCGTTCTCCCAAGGCTTATTCTCGTCCAATTAGGGTTTTTAACCAATCTTGTGCATCCAATAAGTACATTTGTGTCATTGGTTGAACATTTAGGTCATTTTCGTCCTCCCAAGGCTTATTCTCGTCCAATTAGGGTTTTTAACCAATCTTGTGCATCCAATAAGTACATTTGTGTCATTGGTTGAACATTTAGGTCATTTTCGTCCTCCCAAGGCTTATTCTCGTCCAATTAGGGTTTTTAACCAATCTCTTGCATCCAATAAGTACATTTGTGTCATTGGTTGAACATTTAGGTCATTTTCGTCCTCCCAAGGCTTATTCTCGTCCAATTAGGGTTTTTAACCAATCTTGTGCATCCAATAAGTGATTTTGTGTCATTGTTTGAACATTTAGGTCATTTTCGTCATCCCAAGGCTTATTCTCTTCCAATTAGTGTTTTTAACCAATCTTGTGCATCCAATAAGTACATTTGTGTCATTGGTTGAACATTTAGGTCATTTTCGTCCTCCCTAGGCTTATTCTCGTTCAATTAAGGTTTTGAACCAATCTTGTGCATCAAATAAGTGATTTTGTGTCATTGTTTGAACATTTAGGTTATTTTCATCCTCCCAAGGCTTATTCTCGTCCAATTAGGGTTTTTAACCAATCTTGTGCATCCAATAAGTACATTTGTGTCATTGGTTGAACATTTAGGTCATTTTCGTCCTCCCAAGGCTTATTCTCGTCCAATTAGGGTTTTTAACCAATCTTGTGCATCCAATTAGTGATTTTGTGTCCTTGGTTGAACATTTAGGTCATTTTCGATTTCCCAAGGCTTATTCTCGTCCAATTATGGTTTTTAACCAATCTTGTGCATCCAATAAGTACATTTGTGTCATTGGTTGAACATTTTGGTCATTTTCGTCCTCCCAAGGCTTGTTCTCGTCCAATTAGTGTTTTTAACCAATCTTGTGCATCCAATAAGTACAGTTGTGTCATTGGTTGAACATTTAGGTCATTTTCGTCCTCCCAAGGCTTATTCTCGTCCAATTAGGGTTTTTAACCAATCTTGTGCATCCAATAAGTACATTTGTGTCATTGGTTGAACATTTAGGTCATTTTCGTCCTCCCAAGGCTTATTCTCGTCCAATTAGGGTTTTTAACCAATCTTGTGCATCCAATAAGATATTTTGTGTCATTGGTTGAACAATTAGGTCATTTTCGTCATCTCAAGACTTATTCTCGTCCAATTAGGGTTTTTAACCAATCTTGTGCATCCAATAAGTGATTTTGTGTCATTGGTTGAACATTTAGGTCATTTTCGTCCTCCCAATGCTTATTCTCGTCCAATTAGGGTTTTTAACCAATCTTGTGCATCCAATAAGTACATTTGTGTCATTGGTTGAACATTTAGGTCATTTTCGTCCTCCCAAGGCTTATTCTCGTCCAATTAGGGTTTTTAACCAATCTTGTGCATCCAATAAGAACATTTGTGTCATTAGTTGAACATTTAGGTCATTTTCGTCCTCCCAAGGCTTATTCTCGTCCAATTAGGGTTTTTAACAAATCTTGTGCATCCAATAAGTGATTTTGTGTCATTGGTTGAACATTTAGGTCATTTTCGTCCTCCCAAAGCTTATTCTCATCCAATTAGGGTTTTTAACCAATCTTGTGCATCCAATAAGTGATTTTGTGTCATTGGTTGAACATTTAGGTCATTTTCGTCCTCCCAATGCTTATTCTCGTCCAATTAGGGTTTTTAACCAATCTTGTGCATCCAATAAGTACATTTGTGTCATTGGTTGAACATTTAGGTCATTTTCGTCCTCCCAAGGCTTATTCTCCTCCAATTAGGGTTTTTAACCAATCTTGTGCATCCAATAAATGATTTTGTGTCATTGGTTGAACATTTAGGTCATTTTCGTCCTCCCAAGGCTTATTCTCGTCCAATTAGGGTTTTTAACCAATCTTGTGCATCCAATAAGTGATTTTGTGTCATTGTTTGAACATTTAGGTCATTTTCGTCCTCCCAAGGCTTATTCTCGTCCAATTAGGGTTTTTAACCAATGTTGTGCATCCTATAAGTACATTTGTGTCATTGGTTGAACATTTAGGTCATTTTCGTCCTCCCAAGGCTTATTCTCGTCCAATTAGGACTTTTAACCAATCTTTTGCATCCAATAAGTACATTTGTGTCATTGTTTGAACATTTAGGTCATTTTCGTCCTCCCAAGGCTTATTCTCGTCCAATTAGGGTTTTTAACCAATTTTGTGCATCCAATAAGTACATTTGTGTCATTGGTTGAACATTTAGGTCATTTTCGTCCTCCCAAGGCTTATTCTCGTCCAATTAGGGTTTTTAACCAATCTTGTGCATCCAATAAGTGATTTTGTGTCATTGTTTGAACATTTAGGTCATTTTTGTCCTCCCAACGTTTATTCTCGTCCAATTAGGGTTTTTAACCAATCTTGTGCATCTAATAAGTACATTTGTGTCATTGGTTGAACATTTAGGTCATTTTCGTCCTCCCTAGGCTTATTCTCGTCCAATTAGGGTTTTTAACCAATCTTGTGCATCCAATAAATGATTTTGTGTCATTGGTTGAACATTTAGGTCATTTTCGTCCTCCTAAGGCTTATTCTCATCCAATTAGGGTTTTCATCCAATCTTGTGCATCCAATAAGTGATTTTGTGTCATTAGTTGAAATTTAGGTCATTTTCGTCCTCCCAAGGCTTATTCTCGTCCAATTAGGGTTTTTAACCAATCTTGTGCATCCAATAAGTACATTTGTGTCATTGGTTGAACATTTAGGTCATTTTCGTCCTCCCAAGGCTTATTCTCGTCCAATTAGTGTTTTTAACCAATCTTGTGCATCCAATAAGAACATTTGTGTCATTGGTTGAACATTTAGGTCATTTTCGTCCTCCCAAGGCTTATTCTCGTCCAATTAGGGTTTTTAACCAATCTTGTGCATCCAATAAGTACATTTGTGTCATTGGTTGAACATTTAGGTCATTTTCGTCCTCCCAAGGCTTATTCTCGTCCAATTAGGGTTTTTAACCAATCTTGTGCATCCAAAAAGAACATTTGTGTCATTGGTTGAACATTTAGGTCATTTTCGTCCTCCCAAGGCTTATTCTCGTCCAATTAGGGTTTTTAACCAATCTTGTGCATCCAATAAGTACATTTGTGTCATTGGTTGAACATTTAGGTCATTTTCGTCCTCCCAAGGCTTATTCTCGTCCAATTAGGGTTTTTAACCAATCTTGTGCATCCAATAATTACATTTGTGTCGTTGGTTGAACATTTAGGTCATTTTCGTCCTCCCAAGGCTTATTCTCGTCCAATTAGGGTTTTTAACCAATCTTGTGCATCCAATAAGTACATTTGTGTCATTGGTTGAACATTTAGGTCATTTTCGTCCTCCCAAGGCTTATTCTCGTCATATTAGGGTTTTTAACCAATCTTGTGCATCCAATAAGTACATTTGTGTCATTGGTTGAACATTTAGGTCATTTTCGTCCTTCCAAGGCTTATTCTCGTCCAATTAGGGTTTTTAACCAATCTTGTGCATCCAATAAGTACATTTGCGTCATTGGTTGAACATTTAGGTCATTTTCGTCCTCCCAAGGCTTATTCTCGTCCAATTAGGGTTTTTAACCAATCTTGTGCATCCAATAAGTTATTTTGTGTCGTTGGTTGAACATTTAGGTCATTTTCGTCCTCCCAAGGCTTATTCTCGTCCAATTAGGGTTTTTAACCAATCTTGTGCATCCAATAAGTACATTTGTGTCATTGGTTGAACATTTAGGTCATTTTCGTCCTCCCAAGGCTTATTCTCGTTCAATTAGAGTTTTTAACCAATCTTGCGCATCCAATAAGTGATTTTGTGTGGTTGGTTGAACATTTAGGTCATTTTCGTCCTCCCAAGGCTTATTCTCGTCCAATTAGGGTTTTTAACCAATCTTGTGCATCCAATAAGTGATTTTGTGTCGTTGGTTGAACATTTAGGTCATTTTCGTCCTCCCAAGGCTTATTCTCGTCCAATTAGGGATTTTAACCAATCTTGCGCATCCAATAAGTGATTTTGTGTCGTTGGTTGAACATTTAGGTCATTTTCGTCCTCCCAAGGCTTATTCTCGTCCAATTAGGGTTTTTAACCAATCTTGTGCATCCAATAAGTACATTTGTGTCATTGGTTGAACATTTAGGTCATTTTCGTCCTCCCAAGGCTTATGCTCGTCCAATTAGGGTTTTAAACCAATCTTGTGTATCCAATAAGTGATTTTGTGTCATTGGTTGAACATTTAGGTCATTTTCGTCCTCCCAAGGCTTATTCTCGTCCAATTAGGGTTTTTAACCAATCTTGTGCATCCAATAAGTGATTTTGTTTCATTGGTTGAACATTTAGGTCATTTTCGTGCTCCCAAGGCTTATTCTCATCCAATTAAGGTTTTTAACCAATCTGGTGCATCCAATAAGTACATTTGTGTCATTGGTTGATTATTTAGGTCATTTTTGTCCTCCCAAGGCTTATTCTCGTCCAATTAGGGTTTTTAACCAATCTTGTGCATCCAATAAGTACATTTGTGTCATTGGTTGAACATTTAGGTCATTTTCGTCCTCCCAAGGCTTATTCTCGTCCAATTAGGGTTTTTAACCAATCTTGTGCATCCAATAAGTACATTTGTGTCATTGGTTGAACATTTAGGTCATTTTCGTCCTCCCAAGGCTTATTCTCGTCTAATTAGGGTTTTTAACCAATCTTGTGCATCCAATAAGTACATTTGTGTTATTGGTTGAACATTTAGGTCATTTTCGTCCTCCCAAGGCTTATTCTCGTCCAATTAGGGTTTTTAACCAATCTTGTGCATCCAATAAGTGATTTTGTGTCATTGGTTGAATATTTAGGTCATTTTCGTCCTCCCAATGCTTATTCTCGTCCAATTAGGGTTTTTAACCAAACTTGTGCATCCAATAAGTACATTTGTTTCATTTGTTGAACATTTAGGTCATTTTCGTCCTCCCAAGGCTTATTCTCGTCCAATTAGGGTTTTTAACCAATCTTGTGCATCCAATAAGAACATTTGTGTCATTGGTTGAAGATTTAGGTCATTTTCGTCCTCCCAAGGCTTATTCTCTTCCAATTAGGGTTTTTAACCAATCTTGTGCATCCAATAAGTACATTTGTGTCATTGGTTGAACATTTAGGTCATTTTCGTCCTCCCAAGGCTTATTCTCGTCCAATTAGGGTTTTTAACCAATCTTGTGCATCCAATAAGTGATTTTGTGTCATTGGTTGAATATTTAGGTCATTTTCGTTCTCCCAAGGCTTATTCTCGTCCAATTAGGGTTTTTAACCAATCTTGTGCATCCAATAAGTGATTTTGTGTCATTGGTTGAACATTTAGGTCATTTTCGTCCTCCCTAGGCTTATTGTCGTCCAATTAGGGTTTTTTACCAATCTTGTGCATCCAATAAGTGATTTTGTGTCATTGGTTTAACATTTAGGTCATTTTCGTCCTCCCTAGTCTTATTCTCGTCCAATTAGGGTTTTTAACCAATCTTGTGCATCCAATAAGTGATTTTGTGTCATTGGTTGAACATTTAGGTCATTTTCGTCCTCCCAAGGCTTATTCTCGTCCAATTAGGGTTTTTAACCAATCTTGTGCATCCAATAAGTACATTTGTGTCATTGGTTGAACATTTAGGACATTTTCGTCCTCCCAAGGCTTATTCTCGTCCAATTAGGGTTTTTAACCAATCTTATGCATCCAATAATTACATTTGTGTCATTGGTTGAACATTTAGGTCATTTTCGCCCTCCCTTGGCTTATTCTCGTCCAATTAGGGTTTTTAACCAATCTTGTGCATCCAATAAGTGATTTTGTGTCATTGGTTGAACATTTAGGTCATTTTCGTCCTCCCAAGGCTTATTGTCGTCCAATTAGGGTTTTTTACCAATCTTGTGCATCCAATAAGTGATTTTGTGTCATTGGTTGAACATTTAGGTCATTTTCGTCCTCCCTAGGTTTATTCTTGTCCAATTAGGGTTTTTAACCAATCTTGTGCATCCAATAAGTGATTTTTTGTCATTGGTTGAACATTCAGGTCATTTTCGTCCTCCCTAGGCTTATTGTCGTCCAATTAGAGTTTTTAACCAATCTTAAGCATCCAATAAGTACATTTGTGTCATTGGTTTAACATTTAGGTCATTTTCGTCCTCCCTAGGCTTATTCTCGTCCAATTAGGGTTTTTAACCAATTTTGTGCATCCAATAAGTGATTTTGTGTCATTGGTTGAACATTT
>JBBPBP010000891.1:49532-63061 GCA_037974735.1 Cicer chorassanicum | reverse complement strand
CCTGAGACACAATCATAAATTTAGGAGAAGAATGCTACAAGAATCTCGCGGTCGTCGATTTCATCTGCACTTTTCGGGCGATTTACGTACCACCCGACAAAAATGGACCGAAATCGGTATTTTCGGGCCAGACGATGGCTAGGGTTTGAAATTCGACACAGAACCCGAGACACATTCATAAATTGAGGAGAAGAATGCTACAAAGATCTCGCGGTCGTCGATTTCATCTGCACTTTTCGGGCGATTTTCGTACCACTTGACAAAAATGGGCCGAAATCGGTATTTTCGGGCCAAACGATGGCTAGGGTTTGAAATCCGACACGAAACCCGAGACACAGTCATAAATTTAGGAGAAGAATGCTACAAGAATCTCGCGGTCGTCGATTTCATCTGGACTTTTCGGGCGATTTTCGTACCACCCGACAAAAATGGGCCAAAATCGGTATTTTCGGGCCAGACGATGGCTAGGGTTTGAAATTTGACATGGAAGCCGAGACACAGTCATAAATTTAGGAGACGAATGCTACAAGGATCTCGCGATCGTCGATTTAATCTGGACTTTTCAGGTGGTTTTCGTACCACCCGACAAAAATGGGCCGAAATCGGTATTTTCGGGCCAAACGATGGCTAGGGTTTGAAATCCGACACGAAACTCGAGACACAGTCTTAAATTTAGGAGAAGAATGCTACAAGAATCTCGCGGTCGTCGATTTCATCTGCACTTTTCGGGCAATTTTCGTACCACCCGACAAAAATTAGCCGAAATCGGAATTTTCGGGCCAGACGATGGCAAAGGTTTGAAATCCGACACAGAACCCGAGAAACAGTCATAAAATTAGGAGAAGAATGCTACAAGGATCTCGCGGTCGTCGATTTCATCTGCACTTTTCGGGCGATTTTCGTACCACCCGACAAAAATGGGCCGAAATCGGTATTTTCGGGCCAAACGATGGCTAGGGTTTGAAATCCGACACGAAACCCGAGACACAGTCATAAATTTAGGAGAAGAATGCTACAAGAATCTCGCGGTCGTCGATTTCATCTGCACTTTTCGAGCGATTTTCATACCACCTGACAAAAATGGGCCAAAATCGGTATTTTCGGGCCAGACGATGGCTAGGGTTTGAAATCTGACACGGTACACGAGACACAGTCATAAATATAGAAAAAGAATGCTACAAGGATCTCGCAGTCGTCGATTTAATCTGCACTTTTCGGGCAATTTTCGTACAACCAGACAAATATGGGCCGAAATCGGTATTTTCGGGCCAGACGATGGCTAGGGTTTGAAATCCGACACGAAACCTGAGACACAGTCATAAATTGAGGAGAAGAATGCTACAAAGATCTCGCGGTCGTCGATTTCATCTGCACTTTTCGGGCGATTTTCGTACCACTTGACAAAAATGTGCCGAAATCGGTATTTTCGGGCCAAACGATGGCTAGGGTTTGAAATCCGACACGAAACCCGAGACACAGTCATAAATTTAGGAGAAGAATGCTACAAGAATCTTGCGGTCGTCGATTTCATCTGCACTTTTCGAGCGATTTTCGTACCACCCGACAAAAATGGGCCAAAATCGGTATTTTCGGGCCAGACGATGGCTAGGGTTTGAAATCTGACACGGTACACGAGACACAGTCATAAATATAGAAAAAGAATGCTACAAGGATCTCGCAGTCGTCGATTTAATCTGCACTTTTCGGGCGATTTTCGTACAACCAGACAAATATGGGCCGAAATCGGTATTTTCGGGCCAGACGATGGCTAGGGTTTGAAATCCGACACGAAACCTGAGACACAGTCATAAATTTAGGAGAAGAATGCTACAAAGATCTCGCGGTCGTCGATTTCATCTGCACTTTTCGGGCGATTTTCGTACCACTTGACAAAAATGGGCCGAAATCGGTATTTTCGGGCCAAACGATGGCTAGGGTTTGAAATCCGACACGAAACCCGAGACACAGTCATAAATTTAGGAGAAGAATGCTACAAGAATCTCGCGGTCGTCGATTTCATCTGCACTTTTCGACCGATTTTCGTACCACCCGACAAAAATGGGCCAAAATCGGTATTTTCGGGCCAGACAATGGCTAGGGTTTGAAATCTGACACGGTACACGAGACACAGTCATAAATATAGGAGAAGAATGCTACAAGGATCTCGCAGTCGTCGATTTAATCTGCACTTTTCGGGCGATTTTCGTACAACCAGACAAAAATGGGCCGAAATCAGTATTTTCGGGCCAGACGATGGCTAGGGTTTGAAATCTGACACGAAACCCGAGACACAGTCATAAATTTAGGAGAAGAATGCTACAAGAATCTTGCGGTCGTCGATTTCATCTGCACTTTTCGGGCAATTTTCGTACCACCCGACAAAAATTAGCCGAAATCGGTATTTTCAGGCCAGACGATGGCTAGGGTTTGAAATCCTACACGAAACCCGAGACACAGTCATAAATTTTGGAGAAGAATGCTACTAGGATCTCGCGGTCGTCGTTTTCATCTAGACTTTTCGGGCGATTTTCGTACCACCCGACAAAAATGGGCCGATATCGGTATTTTCGGGCCAGACGATGGCTAGTGTTTGAAATCTGACACGGAACTCGAGACACAGTCATAAATTTAGGAGAAGTATGCTACAAGGATCTCGCGGTCGTCGATTTCATCTGCACACTTTTCGCGCGATTTTCATACCACCCGACAAAAATGGGCCGAAATCGGTATTTTCGGGCCAGACGATGGCTAGGGTTTGAAATCCGATACGAAACCCGAGACACAGTCATAAATTTAGGAGAAGAATGCTACAAGGATCTCGCGGTCGTCGATTTCATCTGCACTTTTCGGGCGATTTTCGTACCACCCGACAAAAATGGGCCGAAATCGGTATTTTCGGGCCAGACGATGGCTAGGGTTTGAAATCCTACACAAAACCCGAGACATAATCATAAATATAGGAGAAGAATGCTACAAGGATCTCGCGGTCGTTGATTTCATCTGCACTTTTCGGGCGATTTTCGTACCACCCGATAAAAATGGGCCGAAATCGGTATTTTCGGGCCTGACAATGGCGAGGGTTTGAAATCCAACACGAAACCCGAGACACAGTCATAAATTTAGGAGAAGAATGCTACAAGAATCTCGCTGTCAACGACTTCATCTGCACTTTTCGAGCGATTTTCGTACCACTCGACAAAAATGGGCCGAAATCGGTATTTTCGGGCTAGACGAAGGCTAGGGTTTGAAATCCGACGCGGAACCCGAGACACAGTCATAAATTAAGGAGAAGAATGCTATAAGGATCTCGCGGTCGTCAATTTCATCTGCACTTTTCGGGCGATTTTCGTACTACCCGACAAAAATGGGCCTAAATCGGTATTTTCGGGCCAGACGATGGCTAGGGTTTGAAATCCGACACAGAACTAAGACACAGTCATAAATTGAGGAGAAGAATGCTACAAAGATCTCGCGGTCGTCGATTTCATCTGCACATTTCGGGCGATTTTCGTACCACTTGACAAAAATGGGCCGAAATCGGTATTTTCGGGCCAAACGATGGCTAGGGTTTGAAATCCGACACGAAACCCGAGACACAGTCATAAATTTAGGAGAAGAATCCTACAAGAATCTCGCGGTCGTCGATTTCATCTGCACTTTTCGGGCAATTTTCGTACCACCCGACAAACATTAGCCGAAATCGGTATTTTCGGGCCAGACGATGGCTAGTGTTTGAAATCTGACACGGAACTCGAGACACAGTCATAAATTTAGGAGAAGTATGCTACAAGGATCTCGCGGTCGTCGATTTCATCTGCACACTTTTCGCGCGATTTTCATACCACCCGACAAAAATGGGCCGAAATCGGTATTTTCGGGCCAGACGATGGCTAGGGTTTGAAATCCGATACGAAACCCGAGACACAGTCATAAATTTAGGAGAAGAATGCTACAAGAATCTCGCTGTCAACGACTTCATCTACACTTTTCGAGCGATTTTCGTACCACTCGACAAAAATGGGCCGAAATCGGTATTTTCGGGCTAGACGAAGGCTAGGGTTTGAAATCCGACGCGGAACCCGAGACACAATCATAAATTAAGGAGAAGAATGCTATAAGGATCTCGCGGTCGTCAATTTCATCTGCACTTTTCGGGCGATTTTCGTACTACCCGACAAAAATGGGCCTAAATCGGTATTTTCGGGCCAGACGATGGCTAGGGTTTGAAATCCGACACAGAACTAAGACACAGTCATAAATTGAGGAGAAGAATGCTACAAAGATCTCGCGGTCGTCGATTTCATCTGCACATTTCGGGCGATTTTCGTACCACTTGACAAAAATGGGCCGAAATCGGTATTTTCGGGCCAAACGATGGCTAGGGTTTGAAATCCGACACGAAACCCGAGACACAGTCATAAATTTAGGAGAAGAATCCTACAAGAATCTCGCGGTCGTCGATTTCATCTGCACTTTTCGGGCAATTTTCGTACCACCCGACAAACATTAGCCGAAATCGGTATTTTCGAGCCAAACGATGGCTAGGGTTTGAAATCCGACACGGAACCCGAGACACAGTCATAAATTGAGGAGAAGAATGCTACAAGGATCTCTTGGTCGTCGATTTCATCTGCACTTTTCGGGCGATTTTCGTACCACCCGACAAAATTAGGCCGAAATCGGTATTTTCGGGCTAGACGATGGCTAGTGTTTGAAATCCGACACGGAACCCGAGACACAGTCATAAATTTTGGAGAAGAATGCTACAAGAATCTTGCGTTCGTCGATTTCATATGCACTTTTCGGGCGATTTTCGTATCACACGACAAAAATGGGCCGAAATCGGTATTTTCGGGCCAGACGATGGCTAGGGTTTGAAATCTGACACAGAACCCGAGACACAGTCATAAATTTAGGAGAAGAATGCTACAAGGATCTCGCGGTCGTCGATTTAATCTGCACTTTTCGGGCGATTTTCTTACAACCAGACGAAAATGGGCCGAAATCGGTATTTTCGGGCCAAACGATGGCTAGGGTTTGAAATCCGACACGGAACCCGAGACACAGTCATAAATTGAGGAGAAGAATGCTATAAGGATCTCGCGGTCGTCGATTTCATCTGAACACTTTTCGCGCGCTTTTCATACCACCCGGCAAAAATGGGCCGAAATCGATATTTTCGGGCCAGACGATGGCTAGGGCTTGAAATCCTACACGGAACCCGAGACACAGTCATAAATTTTGGAGAAGAATGCTGCTAGGATCTCGCGGTCGTCGATTTCATCTAGACTTTTCGGGCGATTTTCGTACAACCCGACAACAATGGGCCGAAATCGGTATTTTTGGGCAAGACGATGGCTAGGGTTTGAAATCCGACACGGAACCCGAGACATAGTCATAAATTTTGGAGAAGAAGGCTATAAGGATCTCGCGGTCGTCGATTTCATATGCACTTTTCGGGTGATTTTCGTATCACACGACAAAAATGGGCCGAAATCGGTATTTTCGGGCCAGACGATGGCTAGGGTTAGAAATCCGACACGAAACCCGAGACACAGTCATAAATTTAGGAGAAGAATGCTACAAGAATCTCGAGGTCGTCGATTTCATCTGCATTTTTTGGGCGATTTTCGTACCACCCGACAAAAATGGGCCGAAATCGGTATTTTCGGGCCAGACGATGGCTAGGGTTTGAAATCCGATACGAAACCCGAGACACAGTCATAAATTTAGGAGAAGAATCCTACAAGAATCTCGCGGTCGTCGATTTCATCTGCACTTTTCGGGCAATTTTCGTACCACCCGACAAAAATTAGCCGAAATCGGTATTTTCGAGCCAAACGATGGCTAGGGTTTGAAATCCGACACGGAACCCGAGACACAGTCATAAATTGAGGAGAAGAATGCTACAAGGATCTCTTGGTCGTCGATTTCATATGCACTTTTCGGGTGATTTTCGTATCACCTGACAAAATTAGGCTGAAATCGGTATTTTCGGGCTAGACGATGGCTAGGGTTAGAAATCCGACACGAAACCCGAGACACAGTCATAAATTTAGGAGAAGAATGCTACAAGAATCTCGAGGTCGTCGATTTCATCTGCATTTTTTGGGCGATTTTCGTACCACCCGACAAAAATAGGCCGAAATCGGTATTTTCGGGCCAGACGATGGTTAGGGTTTGAAATCTGACACAGAACCCGAGACACAGTCATAAATTTAGGAGAAAAATGCTACAAGGATCTCGCGGTCGTCAATTTAATCTGCACTTTTCGGGCGATTTTCGTACAACCAGACAAAAATGGGCCGAAATCGGTATTTTCGAGCCAAACGATGGCTAGAGTTTGAAATTCGACACGAAACTCGAGACACAATCATAAATTTAGGAGAAGAATGCTACAAGAATCTCGCGATCGTCTATTTCATCTGCACTTTTCGGGCGATTTTCGTACCACCCAACAAAAATTAGCCGAAATCGGTATTTTCGGGTCAGACGATGGTTAGGGTTTGAAATCCGACACGGAACCCGAGACACAGTCATAAATTGAGGAGAAGAATGCTACAAGGATCTCGCGGTCGTCGATTACATCTGCACTTTTCGGGCAATTTTCGTACCACCCGACAAAAATGGGCCGAAATCGGTATTTTCGAGCCAAACGATGGCTAGGGTTTGAAATCCGACACGGAACCCGAGACACAGTCATAAATTGAGGAGAAGAATGCTACAAGGATCTCTTGGTCGTCGATTTCATCTGCACTTTTCGGGCGATTTTCGTACCACCTGACAAAATTAGGCCGAAATCGGTATTTTCGGGCTAGACGATGGCTAGTGTTTGAAATCCGACACGGAACCCGAGACACAGTCATAAATTTTGGAGAAGAATGCTACAAGAATCTTGCGTTCGTCGATTTCATATGCACTTTTCGGGCGATTTTCGTATCACACGACAAAAATGGGCCGAAATCGGTATTTTCGGACCAGACGATGGCTAGGGTTTGAAATCTGACACAGAACCCGAGACACAGTCATAAATTTAGGAGAAGAATGCTACAAGGATCTCGCGGTCGTCGATTTAATCTGCACTTTTCGGGCGATTTTCTTACAACCAGACGAAAATGGGCCGAAATCGGTATTTTCGGGCCAAACGATGGCTAGGGTTTGAAATCCGACACGGAACCCGAGACACAGTCATAAATTGAGGAGAAGAATGCTATAAGGATCTCGCGGTCGTCGATTTCATCTGAACACTTTTCGCGCGCTTTTCATACCACCCGGCAAAAATGGGCCGAAATCGATATTTTCGGGCCAGACGATGGCTAGGGCTTGAAATCCTACACGGAACCCGAGACACAGTCATAAATTTTGGAGAAGAATGCTGCTAGGATCTCGCGGTCGTCGATTTCATCTAGACTTTTCGGGCGATTTTCGTACAACCCGACAACAATGGGCCGAAATCGGTATTTTTGGGCAAGACGATGGCTAGGGTTTGAAATCCGACACGGAACCCGAGACATAGTCATAAATTTTGGAGAAGAAGGCTATAAGGATCTCGCGGTCGTCGATTTCATATGCACTTTTCGGGTGATTTTCGTATCACACGACAAAAATGGGCCGAAATCGGTATTTTCGGGCCAGACGATGGCTAGGGTTAGAAATCCGACACGAAACCCGAGACACAGTCATAAATTTAGGAGAAGAATGCTACAAGAATCTCGAGGTCGTCGATTTCATCTGCATTTTTTGGGCGATTTTCGTACCACCCGACAAAAATAGGCCGAAATCGGTATTTTCGGGCCAGACGATGGTTAGGGTTTGAAATCTGACACAGAACCCGAGACACAGTCATAAATTTAGGAGAAAAATGCTACAAGGATCTCGCGGTCGTCGATTTAATCTGCACTTTTCGGGCGATTTTCGTACAACCAGACAAAAATGGGCCGAAATCGGTATTTTCGAGCCAAACGATGGCTAGAGTTTGAAATCCGACACGAAACTCGAGACACAATCATAAATTTAGGAGAAGAATGCTACAAGAATCTCGCGATCGTCTATTTCATCTGCACTTTTCGGGCGATTTTCGTACAACCCAACAAAAATTAGCCGAAATCGGTATTTTCGGGTCAGACGATGGTTAGGGTTTGAAATCCGACACGGAACCCGAGACACAGTCATAAATTGAGGAGAAGAATGCTACAAGGATCTCGCGGTCGTCGATTACATCTGCACTTTTCGGGCAATTTTCGTACCACCCGACAAAAATGGGCCGAAATCGGTATTTTCGCGCCAGACGATGGCTAGGGTTTGAAATCCGACACGAAACCCGAGACACAGTCATAAATTTTTGAGAAGAATGCTATAAGGATCTCGCGGTCGTCGATTTAATCTGCACTTTTCGGGCGATTTTCGTACAACCAGACAAAAATGGGCCGAAATCGGTATTTTCGGGCCAAACGATGGCTAGAGTTTGAAATCCGACACGAAACTCGAGACACAATCATAAATTTAGGAGAAGAATGCTACAAGAATCTTGCGATCGTCGATTTCATCTGCACTTTTCGGGCGATTTTCGTACCACCCAACAAAAATTAGCCGAAATCGGTATTTTCGGGCCAGACGATGGTTAGGGTTTGAAATCCGACACGGAACCCGAGACACAGTCATAAATTGAGGAGAAGAATGCTACAAGGATCTCGCGGTCGTCGATTACATCTGCACTTTTTGGGCAATTTTCGTACCACCCGACAAAAATGGGCCGAGATCGGTATTTTCGCGCCAGACGATGGCTAGGGTTTGAAATCCGACACGAAACCCGAGACACAGTCATAAATTTTGGAGAAGAATGCTATAAGGATCTCGCGGTCGTCGATTTAATCTGCACTTTTCGGGCGATTTTCGTACAACCAGACAAAAATGGGCCGAAATCGGTATTTTCGGGCCAAACGATGGCTAGGGTTTGAAATCCGACATTAAACTCGAGACACAGTCATAAATTTAGGAGAAGAATGCTACAAGAATCTCGCGGTCGTCGATTTCATCTGCACTTTTCGGGCGATTTTCGTACCACCCGACAAAAATTAGCCGAAATCGGTATTTTCGGGCCAGACGATGGCTAGGGTTTGAAATCCGACACGGAACCCGAGACACATTCATAAATTGAGGAGAAGAATGCTACAAGGATCTCGCGGTCGTCGATTTCATCTGCACTTTTCGGGCGATTTTCGTACCACCCGACAAAAATGGGCTGAAATCGGTATTTTCGGGCCAGACGATGGCTAGGGTTTGAAATCCGACACGAAACCCGAGACACAGTCATAAATTTTGGAGAAGAATGCTACAAGGATCTCGCGGTCGTCGATTTCATCTGGACTTTTCGGGCGATTTTCGTACCACCCGACAAAAATGGGCCGAAATCGGTATTTTCGGGCCAGACGATGGCTAGGGTTTGAAATCTGATACGGAACCCGAGACACAGTCATAAATTTTGGAGAAGAATGCTACAAGGATCTCGCAGTCGTCGATTTCATCTGGACTTTTCGCGCGATTTTCGTACTACCCGACAAAAATGGGCCGAAATCGGTATTTTCGGGCGAGACGATGGCTAGGGTTTGAAATCCGACACGGAACCCGAGACACATTCCTAAATTTAGGAGAAGAATGCTACAAGGATCTCGCGGTCGTCGATTTCATCTGGACTTTTCGGGCCATTTTCGTACCACCCGATAAAAATGGGCCGAAATCAGTATTTTCGGGCCAAACGATGGCTAGGGTTTGATATCTGACACGGAACCCGAGACACAGTCATAAATTTTGGAGAAGAATGCTACAAGGATCTCGCGGTCGTCGATTTCATCTGGACTTTTCGGGCGATTTTCGTAGCACCCGACAAAAATGGGCCGAAATCGGTATTTTCGGGCCAGACGATGGCTAGGGTTTGAAATCCGACACGGAACCCGAGGCACATTCATAAATTTAGGAGAAGAATGCTATAAGGATCTCGCGGTCGTCGATTTCATCTGCACTTTTTCGGGCGATTTTCGTACCACCCGACAAAAATGGGCCGAAATTTGTATTTTCGGGCCAGACGATGGCTAGGGTTTGAAATCCGACACGGACCCCGAGACACAGTCATAAATTTAGGAGAAGAATGCTACAAGAATCTCGCGGTCGTCGATTTCATCTGCACTTTTCGGGCGATTTTTGTACCACTCGACAAAATTGGGCTGCAATCGGTATTTTCGGGCCAGACGATGGCTAGGGTTTGAAATCTGACACAAAAATCAAGACACAGTCATAAATTTAGGAGAAGAATGCTACAAGAATCTCGCGGTCGTCGATTTCATGTGCACTTTTCGGGCGATTTTCGTACCACCCGACAAAAATGGGCCGAAATCGGTATTTTCGGGCCAGACGATGGCTAGGGTTTGAAATCCGACACGAAAACTGAGACACAGTCATAAATTTAGGAGAAGAATGCTACAAGGATCTCGCGGTCGTCGATTTCATCTGCACTTTTCAGGCGATTTTCGAACCACCCGACAAAAATGGGCCGAAATCGGTATTTTCGGACCAGACGATGGCTAGGGTTTGAAATCCGACACGGAACCCGAGACACAGTCATAAATTTAGGAGAAGAATGCTACAAGGATCTCGCGGTCGTCGATTTCATCTGGACTTTTCGGGCGATTTTTGTACCACCCGACAAAAATGGGCCGAAATCGGTATTTTCGGGCCAGGCGATGGCAAGGGTTTGAGATCTGACATGGAACCCGAGACACAGTCATAAATTGAGGAGAAGAATGCTATAAGGATCTCGCGGTCGTCGATTTCATCTGCACTTTTTGGGCGATTTTCGTACCACCCGACAAAAATGGGCCGAAATCGGTATTTTCGGGCCAGACGATGGCTAGGGTTTGAAATCCTACACGGAACCCGAGACACAGTCATAAATTGAGGAGAAGAATGCTATAAGGATCTCGCGGTCGTCGATTTCATCTGCACTTTTCGGGCAATTTTCGTACCCCCCGACAAAAATGGGCCGAAATCAGTATTTTCGGGCCAGACGATGGCTAGGGTTTGAAATCGGACACGGAACCCGAGACACAGTCATAAATTTAGGAGAAGAATGCTACAAGGATCTCGCGGTCGTCGATTTCATCTGCACTTTTCGGGCGATTTTCGTACCACCCGACAAAAATGGGCCGAAATCGGTATTTTCGGGCTAGACGATGGCGAGGGTTTGAAATCCGACACGGAACCCGAGACACAGTCATAAATTTAGGAGAAGAATGCTACAAGGATCTCGCGGTCGTGGATTTCATCTGGACTATTCGGGCGATTTTCATACCACGCGACAAAAATGGGCCGAAATAGGTATTTTCGTACCACGCGACAAAAATGGGCCGAAATAGGTATTTTCGAGCCAGACGATGGCTAGGGTTTGAAATCCGACACAAAACCCGAGACACAGTCATAAATTTAGGAGAAGAATGCTACAAGGATCTTGCGGTCGTCGATTTCATCTGCACTTTTCGGGCGATTTTCGTACCACCCGACAAAAATGGGCCGAAATCGGTATTTTCGGGCTAGACGATGGCTAGGGTTTGAAATCCGACACGGAACCCGAGACACAGTCATAAATTGAGGAGAAGAATGCTATAAGGATCTCGCGGTCGTCAATTTCATCTGCACTTTTCGGGCGATTTTCGTACTACCCGACAAAAATGGGCCTAAATCGGTATTTTCGGGCCAGACGATGGCTAGGGTTTGAAATCCTACAGGTAACCCGAGACACAGTCATAAATTTTGGAGAAGAATGCTACAAGGATCTCGCGGTCGTCGATTTCATCTGAACTTTTCGGGCGATTTTCGTACCACCCGACAAAAATGGGCCGAAATCGGTATTTTCGGGCCAGACGATGGCTAGGGTTTGAAATCCGACACGGAACCCGAGACACAGTCATAAATTTTGGAGAAGAATGCTAAAAGGATCTCGCGGTCGTCGATTTCATCTGGACTTTTCGGGCGATTTTCGTACCACCCGACAAAAATGGGCCGAAATCGGTATTTTCGGGCCAAACGATGGCTAGGGTTTGAAATCCGACACGGAACCCGAGACACAGTCATAAATTGAGGAGAAGAATGCTATAAGGATCTCGCGGTCGTCGATTTCATCTGAACACTTTTCGCGCGCTTTTCATACCACCCGGCAAAAATGGGCCGAAATCGATATTTTCGGGCCAGACGATGGCTAGGGCTTGAAATCCTACACGGAACCCGAGACACAGTCATAAATTTTGGAGAAGAATGCTGCTAGGATCTCGCGGTCGTCGATTTCATCTAGACTTTTCGGGCGATTTTCGTACAACCCGACAACAATGGGCCGAAATCGGTATTTTTGGGCAAGACGATGGCTAGGGTTTGAAATCCGACACGGAACCCGAGACATAGTCATAAATTTTGGAGAAGAAGGCTATAAGGATCTCGCGGTCGTCGATTTCATATGCACTTTTCGGGTGATTTTCGTATCACACGACAAAAATGGGCCGAAATCGGTATTTTCGGGCCAGACGTGGCTAGGGTTAGAAATCCGACACGAAACCCGAGACACAGTCATAAATTTAGGAGAAGAATGCTACAAGAATCTCGAGGTCGTCGATTTCATCTGCATTTTTTGGGCGATTTTCGTACCACCCGACAAAAATAGGCCGAAATCGGTATTTTCGGGCCAGACGATGGTTAGGGTTTGAAATCTGACACAGAACTCGAGACACAGTCATAAATTTAGGAGAAAAATGCTACAAGGATCTCGCGGTCGTCGATTTAATCTGCACTTTTCGGGCGATTTTCGTACAACCAGACAAAAATGGGCCAAAATCGGTATTTTCGAGCCAAACGATGGCTAGAGTTTGAAATCCGACACGAAACTCGAGACACAATCATAAATTTAGGAGAAGAATGCTACAAGAATCTCGCGATCGTCTATTTCATCTGCACTTTTCGGGCGATTTTCGTACAACCCAACAAAAATTAGCCGAAATCGGTATTTTCGGGTCAGACGATGGTTAGGGTTTGAAATCCGACACGGAACCCGAGACACAGTCATAAATTGAGGAGAAGAATGCTACAAGGATCTCGCGGTCGTCGATTACATCTGCACTTTTCGGGCAATTTTCGTACCACCCGACAAAAATGGGCCGAAATCGGTATTTTCGCGCCAGACGATGGCTAGGGTTTGAAATCCGACACGAAACCCGAGACACAGTCATAAATTTTTGAGAAGAATGCTATAAGGATCTCGCGGTCGTCGATTTAATCTGCACTTTTCGGGCGATTTTCGTACAACCAGACAAAAATGGGCCGAAATCGGTATTTTCGGGCCAAACGATGGCTAGAGTTTGAAATTCGACACGAAACTCGAGACACAATCATAAATTTAGGAGAAGAATGCTACAAGAATCTTGCGATCGTCGATTTCATCTGCACTTTTCGGGCGATTTTCGTACCACCCAACAAAAATTAGCCGAAATCGG
>JBBPBP010000891.1:35180-49212 GCA_037974735.1 Cicer chorassanicum | reverse complement strand
AGACAAAAATGGGCCGAAATCGGTATTTTCGAGCCAAACGATGGCTAGAGTTTGAAATCCGACACGAAACTCGAGACACAATCATAAATTTAGGAGAAGAATGCTACAAGAATCTCGCGATCGTCTAATTCATCTGCACTTTTCGGGCGATTTTCGTACCACCCAACAAAAATTAGCCGAAATCGGTATTTTCGGGTCAGACGATGGTTAGGGTTTGAAATCCGACACGGAACCCGAGACACAGTCATAAATTGAGGAGAAGAATGCTACAAGGATCTCGCGGTCGTCGATTACATCTGCACTTTTCGGGCAATTTTCGTACCACCCGACAAAAATGGGCCGAAATCGGTATTTTCGCGCCAGACGATGGCTAGGGTTTGAAATCCGACACGAAACACGAGACACAGTCATAAATTTTTGAGAAGAATGCTATAAGGATCTCGCGGTCGTCGATTTAATCTGCACTTTTCGGGCGATTTTCGTACAACCAGACAAAAATGGGCCGAAATCGGTATTTTCGTGCCAAACGATGGCTAGAGTTTGAAATCCGACACGAAACTCGAGACACAATCATAAATTTAGGAGAAGAATGCTACAAGAATCTTGCGATCGTCGATTTCATCTGCACTTTTCGGGCGATTTTCGTACCACCCAACAAAAATTAGCCGAAATCGGTATTTTCGGGCCAGACGATGGTTAGGGTTTGAAATCCGACACGGAACCCGAGACACAGTCATAAATTTAGGAGAAGAATGCTACAAGAATCTCGCGGTCGTTGATTTCATCTGCACACTTTTCGGGCGATTTTCGTACCAACCGACAAAAATTAGCCGAAATTGGTATATTCGGGCCAGACGATGGTTAGGGTTTGAAATCCGACACGGAACCCGAGACACAGTCATAAATTGAGGAGAAGAATGCTACAAGGATCTCGCGGTCGTCGATTTCATCTGCACTTTTCGGGCGATTTTCGTACCACCCGACAAAAATGGGCCGAAATCGGTATTTTCGGGCCAGACGATGGCTAGGGTTTGAAATCCTACACGGAACTTGAGACACAGTCATAAATTTAGGAGAAGAATTATACAAGGATCTCGCGGTCGTCGATTTCATCTGGACTTTTCGGGCGATTTTCGTACCACCCGAGAAAAATGGGTCGAAATCGGTATTTTTGGGCCAGACGATGGCTAGGGTTTGAAATCCGACACGGAACCCGAGACACAGTCATAAATTGAGGAGAAGAATGCTACAAGGATCTCGCGGTCGTCGATTTCATCTGCACTTTTCGGGCGATTTTCGTACCACCCGACAAAAATGGGCCGAAATCGGTATTTTCGGGCCAGACGATGGCTAGGGTTTTAAATCCTACACGGAACCCGAGACACGGTCATAAATTTAGGAGAAGAATTATACAAGGATCTCGCGGTCGTCGATTTCATCTGCACTTTTCGGGCGATTTTTGTACTACCCGACAAAAATGGGCCGAAATCGGTATTTTCGGGCCAGACGATGGCTAGGGTTTGAAATCCGACACGAAACCCGAGACACAGTCATAAATTTAGGAGAAGAATGCTACAAGAATCTCGCGGTCGTCGATTTCATCTGCACTTTTCGGGAGATTTTCGTACCACCCGACAAAAATGGGCCGAAATCGGTATTTTCGGGCCAGACGATGGCTAGGGTTTGAAATCCGACACGGAACCCGAGACACAGTCATAAATTTAGGAGAAGAATGCTACAAGGATCTCGCGGTCGTCGATATGATCCGGACTTTTCGGGCGATTTTCGTACCACCCGTCAAAAATGGGCCGAAATCGTTATTTTCGGGCCAGACGATGGCTAGGGTTTGAAATCCGACACGGAACCCGAGACACAGTCATAAATTTAGGAGAAGAATGCTACAAGGATCTCGCGGTCGTCGATTTCATCTGCACTTTTCGGGCGATTTTCGTACCACCAGACAAAAATGGGCCGAAATCGGTATTTTCGGGCCAGACGATGGCTAGGGTTTGAAATCCGACACGGAACCCGAGACACAGTCATAAATTTAGGAGAAGAATGCTACAAGGATCTCGCGGTCGTCGATTTCATCTGAACTTTTCGGGCGATTTTCGTACCACCCGACAAAAATGGGCCGAAATCGGTATTTTCGGGCCAGACGATGGCTACGGTTTTAAATCTTACACGAAACCCGAGACACAGTCATAAATTTAGAAGAAGAATGCTACAAGAATCTCGCGGTCGTCGATTTCATCTGCACTTTTCGGGAGATTTTCGTACCACCCGACAAAAATGGGCCGAAATCGGTATTTTCGGGCCAGACGATGGCTAGGGTTTGAAATCCGACACAGAACCCGAGACACAGTCATAAATTGAGGAGAAGAATGTTACAAAGATCTCGCGGTCGTCGATTTCATCTGCACATTTCGGGCGATTTTCGTACCACTTGACAAAAATGGGCCGAAATCGGTATTTTCGGACCAAACGATGGCTAGGGTTTGAAATCCGACACGAAAACCGAGACACAGTCATAAATTTGGGAGAAGAATGCTACAAGAATCTCGCGGTCGTCGATTTCATCTGCACTTTTCGAGTGATTTTCGTACCACCCGACAAAAATGGGCCGAAATCGGTATTTTCGGGCCAGACGATTGCTAGGGTCTGAAATCCGACACGGAACCCAAGACACAGTCATAAATTTAGGAGAAGAATCCTACAAGGATCTCGCGGTCGTCGATTTCATCTGCACTTTTCGGGTGATTTTCGTACCTCCCGACAAAAATTAGCCGAAATCGGTATTTTCGGGCCAGACGATGGCTAGGGTTTGAAATCCGACACGAAACCCGAGACACAGTCATAAATTTTGGAGAAGAATGCTATAAGGATCTCGCGGTCGTCGATTTAATCTGCACTTTTCGGGCGATTTTCGTACAACCAGACAAAAATAGGCCGAAATCGGTATTTTCGAGCCAAACGATGGCTAGAGTTTGAAATCCGACACGAAACTCGAGACACAATCATAAATTTAGGAGAAGAATGCTACAAGAATCTCGCGATCGTCGATTTCATCTGCACTTTTCGGGCGATTTTCGTACCACCCAACAAAAATTAGCCGAAATCGGTATTTTCGGGCCAGACGATGGTTAGGGTTTGAAATCCGACACGGAACCCGAGACACAGTCATAAATTGAGGAGAAGAATGCTACAAGGATCTCGCGGTCGTCGATTACATCTGCACTTTTCGGGCAATTTTCGTACCACCCGACAAAAATGGGCCGAAATCGGTATTTTCGCGCCAGACGATGGCTAGGGTTTGAAATCTGACACAAAACCCGAGACACAGTCATAAATTTTGGAGAAGAATGCTATAAGGATCTCGCGGTCGTCGATTTAATCTGCACTTTTCGGGCGATTTTCGTACAACCAGACAAAAATGGGCCGAAATCGGTATTTTCGGGCCAAACGATGGCTAGAGTTTGAAATCCGACACGAAACTCGAGACACAATCATAAATTTAGGAGAAGAATGCTACAAGAATCTTGCGATCGTCGATTTCATCTGCACTTTTCGAGCGATTTTCGTACCACCCAACAAAAATTAGCCGAAATCGGTATTTTCGGGCCAGACGATGGTTAGGGTTTGAAATCCGACACGGAACCCGAGACACAGTCATAAATTTAGGAGAAGAATGCTACAAGAATCTCGCGGTCGTTGATTTCATCTGCACACTTTTCGGGCAATTTTCGTACCACCCGACAAAAATTAGCCGAAATTGGTATATTCGGGCCAGACGATGGTTAGGGTTTGAAATCCGACACGGAACCCGAGACACAGTCATAAATTGAGGAGAAGAATGCTACAAGGATCTCGCGGTCGTCGATTTCATCTGCACTTTTCGGGCGATTTTCGTACCACCCGACAAAAATTAGCCGAAATCAGTATTTTCGGGCCAGACGATGGTTAGGGTTTGAAATCCGACAAGGAACCCGAGACACAGTCATAAATTGAGGAGAAGAATGCTACAAGGATCTCGCGGTCGTCGATTTCATCTGCCCTTTTCGGGCGATTTTCGTGCCACCCAACAAAAATGGGCCGAAATCGGTATTTTTGGGCCAGACGATGGCTAGGGTTTGAAATCCGACACGAAACCCGAGACACTGTCATAAATTTTGGAGAAGAATGCTATAAGGATCTCGCGGTCGTCGATTTAATCTGCACTTTTCGGGCGATTTTCGTACAACCAGACAAAAATGGGCCGAAATCGGTATTTTCGGGCCAAACGATGGCTAGGGTTTGAAATCCGACATTAAACTCGAGACACAGTCATAAATTTAGGAGAAGAATGCTACAAGAATCTCGCGGTCGTCGATTTCATCTGCACTTTTCGGGCGATTTTCGTACCACCCGACAAAAATTAGCCGAAATCGGTATTTTCGGGCCAGACGATGGTTAGGGTTTGAAATCCGACAAGGAACCCGAGACACAGTCATAAATTGAGGAGAAGAATGCTACAAGGATCTCGCGGTCGTCGATTTCATCTGCACTTTTCGGGCGATTTTCGTACCACCCGACAAAAATGGGCCGAAATCGGTATTTTCGGGCCAGACAATGGCTAGGGTTTGCAATCCGACACAGAACCCAAGACACAGTCATAAATTTTGGAGAAGAATGCTAGAAGGATCTCGCGGTCGTCGATTTCATCTCGACTTTTCAGGCCATTTTCGTACCACCCGACAAAAATGGGTCGAAATCGGTATTTTCGGGCCAAACCATGGTTAGGGTTTGAAATCCGACACGGAACCCAAGACACAGTCAAAAATTTAGGAGAAGAATGCTACAAGGATCTCGCGGTCGTCGATTTCATCTGCACTTTTTAGGCCATTTTCAAACCACCCGACAAAAATGGACCGAAATCGGTATTTTCGGGCCAGACAATGGCTAGGGTTTGAAATCCGACACGGAAGCCGAGACACAGTCATAAATTGAGGAGAAGAATGCTACAAGGATCTCGCGGTCGTCGATTTCATCTGCACTTTTCGGGCGATTTTCGTACCACCTAACAAAAATGGGCCGAAATCGGTATTTTTTGGCCAGACGATGGCTAGGGTTTGAAATCCGACACGGAACCCGAGACACAGTCATAAATTGAGGAGAAGAATGCTACAAGGATCTCGCGGTCGTCGATTTCATCTGCACTTTTCGGGCGATTTTCGTACCACCCGACAAAAATGGGCCGAACTCGGTATTTTCGGGCCAGACGATGGCTAGGGTTTGAAATCCGACACGGAACCCGAGACACAGTCATAAATCTAGGAGAAGAATGCTACAAGGATCTCACGGTCGTCGATTTCATCTGCACTTTTCAGGCGATTTTCGTACCACCCGACAAAAATGGGCCGAAATCGGTATTTTCGGGCCAGACGATGGCTAGGGTTTGAAATCCTACACGGAACCCGAGACACAGTCATAAATTGAGGAGAAGAATGCTACAAGGATCTCGCGGTCGTCGATTTCATCTGCACTTTTCGGGCGATTTTCGTACCACCCGACAAAAATGGGCCGAAATCGGTATTTTCGGGCCAGACGATGGCTAGGGTTTGAAATCCTACACAAAACCCGAGACACAATCATAAATTTAGGAGAAGAATGCTACAAGAATCTCGCGATCGTCGATTTCATCTGCACTTTTCGGGCGATTTTCGTACCACCCAACAAAAATTAGCCGAAATCGGTATTTTCGGGCCAGACGATGGTTAGGGTTTGAAATCCGACACGGAACCCGAGACACAGTCATAAATTGAGGAGAAGAATGCTACAAGGATCTCGCGGTCGTCGATTACATCTGCACTTTTCGGGCAATTTTCGTACCACCCGACAAAAATGGGCCGAGATCGGTATTTTCGCGCCAGACGATGGCTAGGGTTTGAAATCCGACACGAAACCCGAGACACAGTCATAAATTTTGGAGAAGAATGCTATAAGGATCTCGCGGTCGTCGATTTAATCTGCACTTTTCGGGCGATTTTCGTACAACCAGACAAAAATGGGCCGAAATCGGTATTTTCGGGCCAAACGATGGCTAGAGTTTGAAATCCGACACGAAACTCGAGACACAATCATAAATTTAGGAGAAGAATGCTACAAGAATCTTGCGATCGTCGATTTCATCTGCACTTTTCGGGCGATTTTCGTACCACCCAACAAAAATTAGCCGAAATCGGTATTTTCGGGCCAGACGATGGTTAGGGTTTGAAATCCGACACGGAACCCGAGACACAGTCATAAATTTAGGAGAAGAATGCTACAAGAATCTCGCGGTCGTTGATTTCATCTGCACACTTTTCGGGCAATTTTCGTACCACCCGACAAAAATTAGCCGAAATTGGTATATTCGGGCCAGACGATGGTTAGGGTTTGAAATCCGACACGGAACCCGAGACACAGTCATAAATTGAGGAGAAGAATGCTACAAGGATCTCGCGGTCGTCGATTTCATCTGCACTTTTCGGGCGATTTTCGTACCACCCGACAAAAATGGGCCGAAATCGGTATTTTTTGGCCAGACGATGGCTAGGGTTTGAAATCCGACACGGAACCCGAGACACAGTCATAAATTGAGGAGAAGAATGCTACAAGGATCTCGCGGTCGTCGATTTCATCTGCACTTTTCGGGCGATTTTCGTACCACCGGACAAAAATGGGCCGAAATCGGTATTTTCGGGCCAGACGATGGCTAGGGTTTGCAATCCAACACGGAACCCGAGACACAGTCATAAATTTTGGAGAAGAATGCTACAAGGATCTCGCAGTCGTCGATTTCATCTGGAATTTTCATGCCATTTTCGTACCACCCGACAAAAATGGGTCGAAATCGGTATTTTCGGGCCAGACGATGGCTAGGGTTTTAAATCCAACACGGAACCCGAGACACAGTCAAAAATTTAGGAGAAGAATGCTACAAGGATCTCGCGGTCGTCGATTTCATCTTCACTTTTCGGGTGATTTTCGTACCACCCGACAAAAATGGGCCAAAATCGGTATTTTGGGGCCAAACGATGGCTAGGGTTTGAAATCCGACACGAAACCCAAGACACAGTCATAAATTTAGGAGAAGAATGCAACAAGAATCTCGCGGTCGTCGATTTCATCTGCACTTTTCGCGCGATTTTCGTACCACCCGACAAAAATGGGCCGAAATCGGTATTTTTTGGCCAGACGATGGCTAGGGTTTGAAATCCGACACGGAACCCGAGACACAGTCATAAATTGAGGAGAAGAATGCTACAAGGATCTCGTGGTCGTCGATTTCATCTGCACTTTTCGGGCGATTTTCGTACCACCTGACAAAAATGGGCCGAAATCGGTATTTTCGGGCCAGACGATGGCTAGGGTTTGCAATCCGACACGGAACCCGAGACACAGTCATAAATTTTGGAGAAGAATGCTACAAGGATCTCGCGGTCGTCGATTTCATCTGGACTTTTCAGGCCATTTTCGTACCACCCGACAAAAATGGGTCGAAATCGGTATTTTCGGGCCAGACGATGGCTAGGGTTTGCAATCCGACACGGAACCCGAGACACAGTCATAAATTAAGGAGAAGAATGCTACAAGAATCTCGCGGTCGTCGATTTCATCTGCATTTTTCGGGCGATTTTCGTACCACCCGACAAAAATGGGCCGAAATCGGTATTTTTTGGCCAGACGATGGCTAGGGTTTGAAATCCAACACGGAACCCGAGACACAGTCATAAATTGAGGAGAAGAATGCTACAAGGATCTCGCGGTCGTCGATTTCATCTGCACTTTTCGGGCGATTTTCGTACCACCCGACAAAAATGGGCCGAAATCGGTATTTTCGGGCCAGACGATGGCTAGGGTTTGAAATCCTACACAAAACCCGAGACACAATCATAAATTTAGGAGAAGAATGCTACAAGAATCTCGCGATCGTCGATTTCATCTGCACTTTTCGGGCGATTTTCGTACCACCCAACAAAAATTAGCCGAAATCGGTATTTTCGGGCCAGACGATGGTTAGGGTTTGAAATCCGACACGGAACCCGAGACACAGTCATAAATTGAGGAGAAGAATGCTACAAGGATCTCGCGGTCGTCGATTACATCTGCACTTTTCGGGCAATTTTCGTACCACCCGACAAAAATGGGCCGAAATCGGTATTTTCGAGCCAAACGATGGCTAGGGTTTGAAATCCGACACGGAACCCGAGACACAGTCATAAATTGAGGAGAAGAATGCTACAAGGATCTCTTGGTCGTCGATTTCATCTGCACTTTTCGGGCGATTTTCGTACCACCTGACAAAATTAGGCCGAAATCGGTATTTTCGGGCTAGACGATGGCTAGTGTTTGAAATCCGACACGGAACCCGAGACACAGTCATAAATTTTGGAGAAGAATGCTACAAGAATCTTGCGTTCGTCGATTTCATATGCACTTTTCGGGCGATTTTCGTATCACACGACAAAAATGGGCCGAAATCGGTATTTTCGGGCCAGACGATGGCTAGGGTTTGAAATCTGACACAGAACCCGAGACACAGTCATAAATTTAGGAGAAGAATGCTACAAGGATCTCGCGGTCGTCGATTTAATCTGCACTTTTCGGGCGATTTTCTTACAACCAGACGAAAATGGGCCGAAATCGGTATTTTCGGGCCAAACGATGGCTAGGGTTTGAAATCCGACACGGAACCCGAGACACAGTCATAAATTGAGGAGAAGAATGCTATAAGGATCTCGCGGTCGTCGATTTCATCTGAACACTTTTCGCGCGCTTTTCATACCACCCGGCAAAAATGGGCCGAAATCGATATTTTCGGGCCAGACGATGGCTAGGGCTTGAAATCCTACACGGAACCCGAGACACAGTCATAAATTTTGGAGAAGAATGCTGCTAGGATCTCGCGGTCGTCGATTTCATCTAGACTTTTCGGGCGATTTTCGTACAACCCGACAACAATGGGCCGAAATCGGTATTTTTGGGCAAGACGATGGCTAGGGTTTGAAATCCGACACGGAACCCGAGACATAGTCATAAATTTTGGAGAAGAAGGCTATAAGGATCTCGCGGTCGTCGATTTCATATGCACTTTTCGGGTGATTTTCGTATCACACGACAAAAATGGGCCGAAATCGGTATTTTCGGGCCAGACGATGGCTAGGGTTAGAAATCCGACACGAAACCCGAGACACAGTCATAAATTTAGGAGAAGAATGCTACAAGAATCTCGAGGTCGTCGATTTCATCTGCATTTTTTGGGCGATTTTCGTACCACCCGACAAAAATAGGCCGAAATCGGTATTTTCGGGCCAGACGATGGTTAGGGTTTGAAATCTGACACAGAACCCGAGACACAGTCATAAATTTAGGAGAAAAATGCTACAAGGATCTCGCGGTCGTCGATTTAATCTGCACTTTTCGGGCGATTTTCGTACAACCAGACAAAAATGGGCCGAAATCGGTATTTTCGAGCCAAACGATGGCTAGAGTTTGAAATCCGACACGAAACTCGAGACACAATCATAAATTTAGGAGAAGAATGCTACAAGAATCTCGCGATCGTCTATTTCATCTGCACTTTTCGGGCGATTTTCGTACAACCCAACAAAAATTAGCCGAAATCGGTATTTTCGGGTCAGACGATGGTTAGGGTTTGAAATCCGACACGGAACCCGAGACACAGTCATAAATTGAGGAGAAGAATGCTACAAGGATCTCGCGGTCGTCGATTACATCTGCACTTTTCGGGCAATTTTCGTACCACCCGACAAAAATGGGCCGAAATCGGTATTTTCGCGCCAGACGATGGCTAGGGTTTGAAATCCGACACGAAACCCGAGACACAGTCATAAATTTTTGAGAAGAATGCTATAAGGATCTCGCGGTCGTCGATTTAATCTGCACTTTTCGGGCGATTTTCGTACAACCAGACAAAAATGGGCCGAAATCGGTATTTTCGGGCCAAACGATGGCTAGAGTTTGAAATTCGACACGAAACTCGAGACACAATCATAAATTTAGGAGAAGAATGCTACAAGAATCTTGCGATCGTCGATTTCATCTGCACTTTTCGGGCGATTTTCGTACCACCCAACAAAAATTAGCCGAAATCGGTATTTTCGGGCCAGACGATGGTTAGGGTTTGAAATCCGACACGGAACCCGAGACACAGTCATAAATTTAGGAGAAGAATGCTACAAGAATCTCGCGGTCGTTGATTTCATCTGCACACTTTTCGGGCGATTTTCGTACAACCCGACAACAATGGGCCGAAATCGGTATTTTCGGGCCAGACGATGGTTAGGGTTTGAAATCTGACACAGAACCCGAGACACAGTCATAAATTTAGGAGAAAAATGCTACAAGGATCTCGCGGTTGTCGATTTAATCTGCACTTTTCGGGCGATTTTCGTACAACCAGACAAAAATGGGCCGAAATCGGTATTTTCGAGCCAAACGATGGCTAGAGTTTGAAATCCGACACGAAACTCGAGACACAATCATAAATTTAGGAGAAGAATGCTACAAGAATCTCGCGATCGTCTAATTCATCTGCACTTTTCGGGCGATTTTCGTACCACCCAACAAAAATTAGCCGAAATCGGTATTTTCGGGTCAGACGATGGTTAGGGTTTGAAATCCGACACGGAACCCGAGACACAGTCATAAATTGAGGAGAAGAATGCTACAAGGATCTCGCGGTCGTCGATTACATCTGCACTTTTCGGGCAATTTTCGTACCACCCGACAAAAATGGGCCGAAATCGGTATTTTCGCGCCAGACGATGGCTAGGGTTTGAAATCCGACACGAAACACGAGACACAGTCATAAATTTTTGAGAAGAATGCTATAAGGATCTCGCGGTCGTCGATTTAATCTGCACTTTTCGGGCGATTTTCGTACAACCAGACAAAAATGGGCCGAAATCGGTATTTTCGGGCCAAACGATGGCTAGAGTTTGAAATCCGACACGAAACTCGAGACACAATCATAAATTTAGGAGAAGAATGCTACAAGAATCTTGCGATCGTCGATTTCATCTGCACTTTTCGGGCGATTTTCGTACCACCCAACAAAAATTAGCCGAAATCGGTATTTTCGGGCCAGACGATGGTTAGGGTTTGAAATCCGACACGGAACCCGAGACACAGTCATAAATTTAGGAGAAGAATGCTACAAGAATCTCGCGGTCGTTGATTTCATCTGCACACTTTTCGGGCGATTTTCGTACCAACCGACAAAAATTAGCCGAAATTGGTATATTCGGGCCAGACGATGGTTAGGGTTTGAAATCCGACACGGAACCCGAGACACAGTCATAAATTGAGGAGAAGAATGCTACAAGGATCTCGCGGTCGTCGATTTCATCTGCACTTTTCGGGCGATTTTCGTACCACCCGACAAAAATGGGCCGAAATCGGTATTTTCGGGCCAGACGATGGCTAGGGTTTGAAATCCTACACAAAACCCGAGACACAATCATAAATTTAGGAGAAGAATGCTACAAGGATCTCGCGGTCGTTGATTTCATCTGCACTTTTCGGGCGATTTTCGTACCACCCGACAAAAATGGGCTGAAATCGGTATTTTCGGGCCTGACAATGGCTAGGGTTTGAAATCCAACACGAAACCCGAGACACAGTCATAAATTTAGGAGAAGAATGCTACAAGAATCTCGCGGTCGTCGACTTCATCTGCACTTTTCGAGCGATTTTCGTACCACTCGACAAAAATGGGCCGAAATCGGTATTTTCGGGCTAGACGATGGCTAGGGTTTGAAATCCGACACGGAACCCGAGACACAGTCATAAATTGAGGAGAAGAATGCTATAAGGATCTCGCGGTCGTCAATTTCATCTGCACTTTTCGGGCGATTTTCGTACTACCCGACAAAAATGGGCCTAAATCGGTATTTTTGGGCCAGACGATGGCTAGGGTTTGAAATCCTACACGGAACCCGAGACACAGTCATAAATTTTGGAGAAGAATGCTACAAGGATCTCGCGGTCGTCGATTTCATCTGAACTTTTCGGGCGATTTTCGTACCACCCGACAAAAATGGGCCGAAATCGGTATTTTCGGGCCAGACGATGGCTACGGTTTTAAATCTTACACGAAACCCGAGACACAGTCATAAATTTAGAAGAAGAATGCTACAAGAATCTCGCGGTCGTCGATTTCATCTGCACTTTTCGGGCAATTTTCGTACCACCCGACAAAAATTAGCCGAAATCGGTATTTTCGAGCCAAACGATGGCTAGGGTTTGAAATCCGACACGGAACCCGAGACACAGTCATAAATTGAGGAGAAGAATGCTACAAGGATCTCTTGGTCGTCGATTTCATCTGCACTTTTCGGGCGATTTTCGTACCACCTGACAAAATTAGGCCGAAATCGGTATTTTCGGGCTAGACGATGGCTAGTGTTTGAAATCCGACACGGAACCCGAGACACAGTCATAAATTTTGGAGAAGAATGCTACAAGAATCTTGCGTTCGTCGATTTCATATGCACTTTTCGGGCGATTTTCGTATCACACGACAAAAATGGGCCGAAATCGGTATTTTCGGGCCAGACGATGGCTAGGGTTTGAAATCTGACACAGAACCCGAGACACAGTCATAAATTTAGGAGAAGAATGCTACAAGCATCTCGCGGTCGTCGATTTAATCTGCACTTTTCGGGCGATTTTCTTACAACCAGACGAAAATGGGCCGAAATCGGTATTTTCGGGCCAAACGATGGCTAGGGTTTGAAATCCGACACGGAACCCGAGACACAGTCATAAATTGAGGAGAAGAGTGCTATAAGGATCTCGCGGTCGTCGATTTCATCTGAACACTTTTCGCGCGCTTTTCATACCACCCGGCAAAAATGGGCCGAAATCGATATTTTCGGGCCAGACGATGGCTAGGGCTTGAAATCCTACACGGAACCCGAGACACAGTCATAAATTTTGGAGAAGAATGCTGCTAGGATCTCGCGGTCGTCGATTTCATCTAGACTTTTCGGGCGATTTTCGTACAACCCGACAACAATGGGCCGAAATCGGTATTTTTGGGCAAGACGATGGCTAGGGTTTGAAATCCGACACGGAACCCGAGACATAGTCATAAATTTTGGAGAAGAAGGCTATAAGGATCTCGCGGTCGTCGATTTCATATGCACTTTTCGGGTGATTTTCGTATCACACGACAAAAATGGGCCGAAATCGGTATTTTCGGGCCAAGCGATGGCTAGGGTTAGAAATCCGACACGAAACCCGAGACACAATCATAAATTTAGGAGAAGAATGCTACAAGAATCTCGAGGTCGTCGATTTCATCTGCATTTTTTGGGCGATTTTCGTACCACCCGACAAAAATAGGCCGAAATCGGTATTTTCGGGCCAGACGATGGTTAGGGTTTGAAATCTGACACAGAACCCGAGACACAGTCATAAATTTAGGAGAAAAATGCTACAAGGATCTCGCGGTTGTCGATTTAATCTGCACTTTTCGGGCGATTTTCGTACAACCAGACAAAAATGGGCCGAAATCGGTATTTTCGAGCCAAACGATGGCTAGAGTTTGAAATCCGACACGAAACTCGAGACACAATCATAAATTTAGGAGAAGAATGCTACAAGAATCTCGCGATCGTCTATTTCATTTGCACTTTTCGGGCGATTTTCGTACCACCCAACAAAAATTAGCCGAAATCGGTATTTTCGGGTCAGACGATGGTTAGGGTTTGAAATCCGGCACGGAACCCGAGACACAGTCATAAATTGAGGAGAAGAATGCTACAAGGATCTCGCGGTCGTCGATTACATCTGCACTTTTCGGGCAATTTTCGTACCACCCGACAAAAATGGGCCGAAATCGGTATTTTCGAGCCAAACGATGGCTAGGGTTTGAAATCCGACACGGAACCCGAGACACAGTCATAAATTGAGGAGAAGAATGCTACAAGGATCTCTTGGTCGTCGATTTCATCTGCACTTTTCGGGCGATTTTCGTACCACC
>JBBPBP010000891.1:0-11473 GCA_037974735.1 Cicer chorassanicum | reverse complement strand
AGACTTTTCGGGCGATTTTCGTACCACCCGACAAAAATGGGCCGAAATCGGTATTTTCGGGCCAGACGATGGCTAGTGTTTGAAATCTGACACGGAACTCGAGACACAGTCATAAATTTAGGAGAAGTATGCTACAAGGATCTCGCGGTCGTCGATTTCATCTACACATTTTTCGCGCGATTTTCATACCACCTGACAAAAATGGGCCGAAATCGGTATTTTCGGGCCAGACGATGGCTAGGGTTTGAAATCCGACACGAAACCCGAGACACAGTCATAAATTTAGGAGAAGAATGGTACAAGGATCTCGCGGTCGTCGATTTCATCTGCGCTTTTCGGGCGATTTTCGTACCACCCTACAAAAATGGGCCGAAATCGGTATTTTCGGGCCAGACGATGGCTAGGGTTTGAAATCCGACACGGAACCCGAGACACAGTCATAAATTTTGGAGAAGAAGGCTATCAGGATCTCGCAGTCGTCGATTTCATATGCACTTTTCGGGCGATTTTCGTATCACACGACAAAAATGGGACGAAATCGGTATTTTCGGGCCAGACGATGGCTAGGGTTAGAAATCCGACACGAAACCCGAGAGACAGTCATAAATTTAGGAGAAGAATGCTACAAGAATCTCGAGGTCGTCGATTTCATCTGCATTTTTCGGGCGATTTTCGTACCACCCGACAAAAATAGGCCGAAATCGGTATTTTCGGGCCAGACGATGGCTAGGGTTTGAAATCTGACACAGAACCCGAGACACAGTCATAAATTTAGGAGAAGAATGCTACAAGGATCTCGCGGTCGTCGATTTAATCTGCACTTTTCGGGCGATTTTCGTACAACCAGACAAAAATGGGCCGAAATCGGTATTTTCGGGCCAAACGATGGCTAGGGTTTGAAATCCGACACAAAAATCGACACATATTCATAAATTTAGGAGAAGAATGCTACAAGAATCTCGCGATCGTCGATTTCATCTGCACTTTTCGGGCGATTTTTGTACCACCCAACAAAAATTAGCCGAAATCGGTATTTTCGGGCCAGACGATGGTTAGGGTTTGAAATCCGACACGGAACCCGAGACACAGTCATAAACTGAGGAGAAGAATGCTACAAGGATCTCGCGGTCGTCGATTTCATCTGCACTTTTCGGGCGATTTTCGTACCACCCGACAAAAATGGGCCGAAATCGGTATTTTCGGGCCAGACGATGGCTAGAGTTTGAAATCCGACACGAAACCCGAGACACTGTCATAAATTTTGGAGAAGAATGCTATAAGGATCTCGCGGTCGTCGATTTAATCTGCACTTTTCGGGCGATTTTCGTACAACCAGACAAAAATGGGCCGAAATCAGTATTTTCGGGCCAAACGATGGCTAGGTTTGAAATCCAACATTAAACTCGAGACACAGTCATAAATTTAGGAGAAGAATGCTACAAGAATCTCGCGGTCGTCGATTTCATCTGCACTTTTCGGGCGATTTTCGTACCACCTGACAAAAATTAGCCGAAATCGGTATTTTCGGGCCAGACGATGGCTAGGGTTTGAAATCCGACACGGAACCCGAGACACAGTCATAAATTTTGGAGAAGAAGGCTATCAGGATCTCGCGGTCGTCGATTTCATATGCACTTTTCGGGCGATTTTCGTATCACACGACAAAAATGGGCCGAAATCGGTATTTTCGGGCCAGACGATGGCTAGGGTTAGAAATCCGACACGAAACCCGAGAGACAGTCATAAATTTAGGAGAAGAATGCTACAAGAATCTCAAGGTCGTTGATTTCATCTGCATTTTTCGGGCGATTTTCGTACCACCCGACAAAAATAGGCCGAAATCGGTATTTTCGGGCCAGACGATGGCTAGGGTTTGAAATCTGACACAGAACCCGAGACACAGTCATAAATTTAGGAGAAGAATGCTACAAGGATCTCGCGGTCGTCGATTTAATCTGCACTTTTCGGGCGATTTTCGTACAACCAGACAAAAATGGGCCGAAATCGGTATTTTCGGGCCAAACGATGGCTAGGGTTTGAAATCCGACACAAAACTCGACACACAGTCATAAATTTAGGAGAAGAATGCTACAAGAATCTCGCGATCGTCGATTTCATCTGCACTTTTCGGGCGATTTTCGTACCACCCAACAAAAATTAGCCGAAATCGGTATTTTCGGGCCAGACGATGGTTAGGGTTTGAAATCCGACACGGAACCCGAGACACAGTCATAAATTAAGGAGAAGAATGCTACAAGGATCTCGCGGTCGTCGATTTCATCTGCACTTTTCGGGCGATTTTCGTACCACCCGACAAAAATGGGCCGAAATCGGTATTTTCGGGCCAGACGATGGCTAGGGTTTGAAATCCGACACGAAACCCGAGACACTGTCATAAGTTTTGGAGAAGAATGCTATAAGGATCTCGCGGTCGTCGATTTAATCTGCACTTTTCGGGCGATTTTCGTACAACCAGACAAAAATGGGCCGAAATCGGTATTTTCGGGCCAAACGATGGCTAGGGTTTGAAATCCGACATTAAACTCGAGACACAGTCATAAATTTAGGAGAAGAATGCTACAAGAATCTCGCGGTCGTCGATTTCATCTGCACTTTTCGGGCGATTTTCGTACCACCCGACAAAAATTAGCCGAAATCGGTATTTTCGGGCCAGACGATGGTTAGGGTTTGAAATCCGACAAGGAACCCGAGACACAGTCATAAATTGAGGAGAAGAATGCTACAAGGATCTCGCGGTCGTCGATTTCATCTGCCCTTTTCAGGCGATTTTCGTACCACCCGACAAAAATGGACCGAAATCGGTATTTTCGGGCCAGACGATGGCTAGGGTTTGAAATCCGACACGAAACCCGAGACACAGTCATAAATTGTGGAGAAGAATGCTATAAGAATCTCGCGGTCGTCGATTTAATCTGCACTTTTCGGGCGATTTTCGTACCACCCGACAAAAATGGGCCGAAATCGGAATTTTCGGGCGAGACGATGGCTAGGGTTTGAAATCCAACACCAAACCCGAGACACAGTCATAAATTTAGGGGAAGAATGCTACAAGAATCTCGCGGTCGTCGATTTCATCTGCACTTTTCGGGCGATTTTCGTACTACCCGACAAAAATGGGCCGAAATCGGTATTTTTGGGCCAGACGATGGCTAGGATTTGAAATCCGACACGGAACCCGAGACACAGTCATAAATTGAGGAGAAGAATGCTACAAGGATCTCGCGGTCGTCGATTTCATCTGCCCTTTTCGGGCGATTTTCGTACCACCCGACAAAAATGGACCGAAATCGGTATTTTCGGGCCAGACGATGGCTAGGGTTTGAAATCCGACACGAAACCCGAGACACAGTCATAAATTTTGGAGAAGAATGCTATAAGAATCTCGCGGTCGTCGATTTAATCTGCACTTTTCGGGCGATTTTCGTACCACCCGACAAAAATGGGCCGAAATCGGAATTTTCGGGCCAGACGATGGCTAGTGTTTGAAATCCAACACCAAACCCGAGATACAGTCATAAATTTAGGGGAAGAATGCTACAAGAATCTCGCGGTCGTCGATTTCATCTGCACTTTTCGGGCGATTTTCGTACTACCCGACAAAAATGGGCCGAAATCGGTATTTTTGGGCCAGACGATGGCTAGGATTTGAAATCCGACACGGAACCCGAGACACAGTCATAAATTGAGGAGAAGAATGCTACAAGGATCTCGCGGTCGTCGATTTCATCTGCACTTTTCGGGCGATTGTCGTACCACCCGACAAAAATGGGCCGAAATCGGTATTTTCGGGCCAGACGATGGCTAGGGTTTGCAATCCGACACGGAACCTGAGACACAGTCATATATTTTGGAGAATAATGCTACAAGGATCTCGCGGTCGTCGATTTCATCTGGACTTTTTAGGCCATTTTCGTACCACCCGATAAAAATGGGCCGAAATCGGTATTTTCGGGCCAGACGATGGCTAGGGTTTGAAATCCGACACGGAACTCGAGACACAATCATAAATTGAGGAGAAGAATGCAACAAGGATCTCGCGGTCGTCGATTTCATTTGCACTTTTCGGGCGATTTTCGTACCACCCAACAAAAATGGGCCGAAATCGGTATTTTCAGGCCAAACAATGGCTAGGGTTTAAAATCCGACACGAAACCCAAGGCACAGTCATAAATTTAGGAGAAGAATGCTACAAGAATCTCGCGGTCGTCGATTTCATCTGCACTTTTCGGGCGATTTTCGTACCACTCGACAAAAATGGGCCGAAATCGGTATTTTCGGGCCAGACGATGGCTAGGGTTTGAAATCCGACACGGAACCCGAGACACAGTCATAAATTGAGGAGAAGAATGCTACAAGGATCTCGCGGTCGTCGATTTCATCTGCACTTTTCGGGCGATTTTCGTACCACCCGACAAAAATTAGCCGAAATCGGTATTTTCGGGCCAGACGATGGTTAGGGTTTGAAATCTGACACGAAACCCGAGACACAGTCATAAATTGAGGAGAAGAATGCTACAAGGATCTCGCGGTCGTCGATTTCATCTGCCCTTTTCGGGCGATTTTCGTACCACCCGACAAAAATGGACCGAAATCGGTATTTTCGGGCCAGACGATGGCTAGGGTTTGAAATCCGACACGAAACCCGAGACACAGTCATAAATTTTGGAGAAGAATGCTACAAGAATCTCGCGGTCGTCGATTTCATCTGCACTTTTCGGGCGATTTTCGTACCACCCGACAAAAATGGGCCGAAATCGGTATTTTCGGGCCAGACGATGGCTAGGGTTTGAAATCTGACACGGAACCCGAGACACAATCATAAATTAAGGAGAAGAATGCTACAAGGGTCTCGCGGTCGTCGATTTCATCTGCACTTTTCGGGCGATTTTCGTACCACCCGACAAAAATGGGCCGAAATCGGTATTTTCGGGCCAGACGATGGCTAGGGTTTGAAATCCGACACGGAACCCGAGACACACTCATAAATTTAAGAGAAGAATGCTACAAGGATCTCGCGGTCGTCGATTTCATCTGCACTTTTCGGGCGATTTTCGTACCACCCGACAAAAATGGGCCGAAATCGGTATTTTCGGGCCAGACGATGGCTAGGGTTTGAAATCCGACACGAAACCCGAGACACTGTCATAAATTTTGGAGAAAAATGCTATAAGGATCTCGCGGTCGTCGATTTAATCTGCACTTTTCGGGCGATTTACGTACAACCAGACAAAAATGGGCCGAAATCGGTATTTTCGGGCCAAACGATGGCTAGGTTTGAAATACGACATTAAACTCGAGACACAGTCATAAATTTAGGAGAAGAATGCTACAAGAATCTCGCGGTCGTCGATTTCATCTGCACTTTTCGGGCGATTTTCGTACCACCCGACAAAAATTAGCCGAAATCGGTATTTTCGGGCCAGACGATGGTTAGGGTTTGAAATCCGACAAGGAACCCGAGACACAGTCATAAATTGAGGAGAAGAATGCTACAAGGATCTCGCGGTCGTCGATTTCATCTGCCCTTTTCAGGCGATTTTCGTACCACCCGACAAAAATGGACCGAAATCGGTATTTTCGGGCCAGACGATGGCTAGGGTTTGAAATCCGACACGAAACCCGAGACACAGTCATAAATTGTGGAGAAGAATGCTATAAGAATCTCGCGGTCGTCGATTTAATCTGCACTTTTCGGGCGATTTTCGTACCACCCGACAAAAATGGGCCGAAATCGGAATTTTCAGGCCAGACGATGGCTAGGGTTTGAAATCCAACACCAAACCCGAGACACAGTCATAAATTTAGGGGAAGAATGCTACAAGAATCTCGCGGTCGTCGATTTCATCTGCACTTTTCGGGCGATTTTCGTACTACCCGACAAAAATGGGCCGAAATCGGTATTTTTGGGCCAGACGATGGCTAGGATTTGAAATCCGACACGGAACCCGAGACACAGTCATAAATTGAGGAGAAGAATGCTACAAGGATCTCGCGGTCGTCGATTTCATCTGCCCTTTTCGGGCGATTTTCGTACCACCCGACAAAAATGGACCGAAATCGGTATTTTCGGGCCAGACGATGGCTAGGGTTTGAAATCCGACACGAAACCCGAGACACAGTCATAAATTTTGGAGAAGAATGCTATAAGAATCTCGCGGTCGTCGATTTAATCTGCACTTTTCGGGCGATTTTCGTACCACCCGACAAAAATGGGCCGAAATCGGAATTTTCGGGCCAGACGATGGCTAGTGTTTGAAATCCAACACCAAACCCGAGATACAGTCATAAATTTAGGGGAAGAATGCTACAAGAATCTCGCGGTCGTCGATTTCATCTGCACTTTTCGGGCGATTTTCGTACTACCCGACAAAAATGGGCCGAAATCGGTATTTTTGGGCCAGACGATGGCTAGGATTTGAAATCCGACACGGAACCCGAGACACAGTCATAAATTGAGGAGAAGAATGCTACAAGGATCTCGCGGTCGTCGATTTCATCTGCACTTTTCGGGCGATTGTCGTACCACCCGACAAAAATGGGCCGAAATCGGTATTTTCGGGCCAGACGATGGCTAGGGTTTGCAATCCGACACGGAACCTGAGACACAGTCATATATTTTGGAGAAGAATGCTACAAGGATCTCGCGGTCGTCGATTTCATCTGGACTTTTTAGGCCATTTTCGTACCACCCGATAAAAATGGGCCGAAATCGGTATTTTCGGGCCAGACGATGGCTAGGGTTTGAAATCCGACACGGAACTCGAGACACAATCATAAATTGAGGAGAAGAATGCAACAAGGATCTCGCGGTCGTTGATTTCATTTGCACTTTTCGGGCGATTTTCGTACCACCCAACAAAAATGGGCCGAAATCGGTATTTTCAGGCCAAACAATGGCTAGGGTTTAAAATCCGACACGAAACCCAAGACACAGTCATAAATTTAGGAGAAGAATGCTACAAGAATCTCGCGGTCGTCGATTTCATCTGCACTTTTCGGGCGATTTTCGTACCACTCGACAAAAATGGGCCGAAATCGGTATTTTCGGGCCAGACGATGGCTAGGGTTTGAAATCCGACACGAAACCCGAGACACAGTCATAAATTGAGGAGAAGAATGCTACAAGGATCTCGCGGTCGTCGATTTCATCTGCACTTTTCGGGCGATTTTCGTACCACCCGACAAAAATGGGCCGAAATCGGTATTTTCGGGCCAGACGATGGCTAGGGTTTGAAATCCGACACGAAACTCGAGACACAGTCATAAATTTAGGAGAAGAATGCTACAAGAATCACGCGGTCGTCGATTTCATCTGCACTTTTCGGGCGATTTTCGTACCACCAGACAAAAATGGGCAGAAATCGGTGTTTTTGGGCCAGACGATGGCTAGGGTTTGAAATCTTACACGGAACCCGAGACACAGTCATAAAATTAGTAGAAGAATGCTACAAGGATCTCGCGGTCGTCGATTTCATCTGCACTTTTCGGGCGATTTTCGTACCACCCGACAAAAATGGGCCGAAATCGGTATTTTCGGGCCAGACGATGGCTAGGGTTTGAAATCCGACACGGAACCCGAGACACAGTCATAAATTTAGGAGAAGAATGCTATAAGGATCTCGCGGTCGTCGATTTCATCTGGAATTTTCGGGCGATTTTCGTACCACCCGACAAAAATGGGCCGAAATCGGTATTTTCGGGCCAGACGATGGCTAGGGTTTGAAATCTGGCACAGAACCCGAGACACAGTCATAAATTTAGTAGAAGAATGCTACAAGGATGTCGCGGTCGTCGATTTCATCTGGACTTTCGGGCGATTTTCATACCACCCGACAAAAATGGGCCGAAATCGGTATTTTCGGGCCAGACGATGGCTAGGGTTTGAAATCCGACACGGAACCCGAGACACAATCATAAATTTAGGAGAAGAATGCTACAAGGATCTCGCGGTCGTCGAACTCATCTGCACTTTTCGGGCGATTTTCGTACCACCCGACAAAAATGGGCCGAAATCGGTATTTTCGGGCCAGACGATGGCTAGGGTTTGAAATCCGACACGGAACCCGAGACACAGTCATAAATTTAAGAGAAGAATGCTAGAAGGATCTCGCGGTCGGTGATTTCATCTGGACTTTTCGGGCAATTTTCGTACCACCCGACAAAAATGGGCCGAAATCGGTATTTTCGGGCCAGACGATGGCTAGGGTTTGAAATCTGACACGGAACCTGAGACACAACCATAAATTTAGGAGAAGAATGCTACAAGGATCTCGCGGTCGTCGATTTCATCTGCACTTTTCGGGCGATTTTCGTACCACCCGACAAAAATGGGCCGAAATCGGTATTTTCGGGCCAGACGATGGCTAGGGTTTGAAATCCGACATGGAACCCTAGACACAGTCATAAATTGAGGAGAAGAATGCTATAAGGATCACGCGGTCGTCGATTTCATCTGCACTTTTCGGGCGATTTTCGTACCACCCGACAAAAATGGGCCGAAATCGGTATTTACGGGCCAGACGATGGCTAGGGTTTGAAATCCGACACGGAACCCAAGACACAGTCATAAATTTAGGAGAAGAATGCTACAAGGATCTCGCGGTCGTCGATTTCATCTGCACTTTTCGGGCGATTTTCGTACCACCCGACAAAAATGGGCCGAAATCGGTATTTTCGGGCCAGACGATGGCTTGGGTTTGAAATCCGACACGGAATCCGAGACACAGTCATAAAATTAGGAGAAGAATGCTAGAAGGATCTCGCGGTCGTCGATTTCATCTGCACTTTTCGGGCGATTTTCGTACCACCCGACAAAAATGGGGCCGAAATCGGTATTTTCGGGCCAAACGATGGCTTGGGTTTGAAATTCGACACGAAACCCGAGACACAGTCATAAATTAAGGAGAAGAATGCTACAAGGATCTCGCGGTCGTCGATTTCATCTGCACTTTTCGGGCGATTTTCGTACCACCCGACTAAAATGGGCCGAAATCGGTATTTTCGGGCCAAACGATGGCTAGGGTTTGAAATCCGACACGAAACCCGAGACACAGTCATAAATTTAGGAGAAGAATGCTACAAGAATCTCGCGGTCGTCGATTTCATCTGCACTTTTCGGGCGATTTTCGTACCACCCGACAAAAATTAGCTGAAATCGGTATTTTCGGGCCAGACGATGGTTACGGTTTGAAATCCGACACGGAACCCGAGACACAGTCATAAATTGAGGAGAAGAATGCTACAAGGATCTCGCGGTCGTCGATTTCATCTGCACTTTTCGGGCGATTTTCGTACCACCCGACAAAAATTAGCCGAAATCAGTATTTTCGGGCCAGACGATGGTTAGGGTTTGAAATCCGACAAGGAACCCGAGACACAGTCATAAATTGAGGAGAAGAATGCTACAAGGATCTCGCGGTCGTCGATTTCATCTGCCCTTTTCGGGCGATTTTCGTGCCACCCAACAAAAATGGGCCGAAATCGGTATTTTTGGGCCAGACGATGGCTAGGGTTTGAAATCCGACACGAAACCCGAGACACTGTCATAAATTTTGGAGAAGAATGCTATAAGGATCTCGCGGTCGTCGATTTAATCTGCACTTTTCGGGCGATTTTCGTACAACCAGACAAAAATGGGCCGAAATCGGTATTTTCGGGCCAAACGATGGCTAGGGTTTGAAATCCGACATTAAACTCGAGACACAGTCATAAATTTAGGAGAAGAATGCTACAAGAATCTCGCGGTCGTCGATTTCATCTGCACTTTTCGGGCGATTTTCGTACCACCCGACAAAAATTAGCCGAAATCGGTATTTTCGGGCCAGACGATGGTTACGGTTTGAAATCCGACACGGAACCCGAGACACAATCATAAATTGAGGAGAAGAATGCAACAAGGATCTCGCGGTCGTCGATTTCATTTGCACTTTTCGGGCGATTTTCGTACCACCCAACAAAAATGGGCCGAAATCGGTATTTTCAGGCCAAACGATGGCTAGGGTTTAAAATCCGACACGAAACCCAAGACACAGTCATAAATTTAGGAGAAGAATGCTACAAGAATCTCGCGGTCGTCGATTTCATCTGCACTTTTCGGGCGATTTTCGTACCACCCGACAAAAATTAGCCGAAATCGGTATTTTCGGGCCAGACGATGGTTACGGTTTGAAATCCGACACGGAACCCGAGACACAGTCATAAATTGAGGAGAAGAATGCTACAAGGATCTCGGGGTCGTCGATTTCATCTGCCCTTTTCGGGCGATTTTCGTACCACCCGACAAAAATGGACCGAAATCGGTATTTTCGGGCCAGACGATGGCTAGGGTTTGAAATCCGACACGAAACCCGAGACACAGTCATAAATTTTGGAGAAGAATGCTATAAGGATCTCGCGGTCGTCGATTTAATATGCACTTTTCGGGCGATTTTCGTACAACCAGACAAAAATGGGCCGAAATCGGTATTTTCGGGCCAAACGATGGCTAGGTTTGAAATCCGACATTAAACTCGAGACACAGTCATAAATTTAGGAGAAGAATGCTACAAGAATCTCGCGGTCGTCGATTTCATCTGCACTTTTCGGGCGATTTTCGTACCACCCCACAAAAATGGGACGAAATCGGTATTTTCGGGCCAGACGATGGTTAGGGTTTGAAATCCGACAAGGAACCCGAGACACAGTCATAAATTGAGGAGAAGAATGCTACAAGGATCTCGCGGTCGTCGATTTCATCTGCCCTTTTCGGGCGATTTTCGTACCACCCGACAAAAATGGGCCGAAATCGGTATTTTCGGGCCAGACGATGGCTAGGGTTTGAAATCCGACACGAAACCCGAGACACAGTCATAAATTTTGGAGAAGAATGCTATAAGAATCTCGCGGTCGTCGATTTAATCTGCACTTTTCGGGCGATTTTCGTACCACCCGACAAAAATGGGCCGAAATCGGTATTTTCGGGCCAAACGATGGCTAGGGTTTGAAATCCGACACCAAACCCGAGACACAGTCATAAATTTAGGAGAAGAATGCCACAAGAATCTCGCGGTCGTCGATTTCATCTGCACTTTTCGGGCGATTTTCGTACCACCCGACAAAAATTAGCCGAAATCGGTATTTTCGGGCCAGACGATGGTTAGGGTTTGAAATCCGACAAGGAACCCGAGACACAGTCATAAATTGAGGAGAAGAATGCTACAAGGATCTCGCGGTCGTCGATTTCATCTGCCCTTTTCGGGCGATTTTCGTACCACCCGACAAAAATGGACCGAAATCGGTATTTTCGGGCCAGACGATGGCTAGGGTTTGAAATCCGACACGAAACCCGAGACACAGTCATAAATTTTGGAGAAGAATGCTATAAGAATCTCGCGGTCGTCGATTTAATCTGCACTTTTCGGGCGATTTTCGTACCACCCGACAAAAATGGGCCGAAATCGGTATTTTCGGGCCA
>JBBPBP010000889.1:352298-382015 GCA_037974735.1 Cicer chorassanicum | reverse complement strand
TCGGATTTCAAACCCTAGCCATCGTGTTGCCTGAAAATACCGATTTCGGCCCATTTTTGTCGGGTGGTACGAAAATCGCCCGAAAAGTGCAGATGAAATCGATGACCGCAAGATCCTTGTAGCATTCGTCTCCTAAATTTATGACTGTGTCTCGGGTTTCGTGTCGGATTTCAAACCTTAGCCATCGTCTAGCCCGAAAATACCGATTTGGGCCCATTTTTGTCGGGTGGTACGAAAATCGCCCGAAAAGTGCAGATGAAATCGCACCCGCGAGATCCTTGTAGCATTGTTCTGCAAAATTTATGACTGTGTCTCGTGTTCCGTGTCGGATTGCAAACCCTAGCCATCGTCTGGCCCGAAAATACCGATTTGGGCCCAGTTTTGTCGGGTGGTACGAAAATCGCCCGAAAAGTGCAGATGAAATCGACGACCGCGAGATCCTTGTAGCATTCTTCTCCTAAATTTATGAGTGTGTCTCGGGTTCCGTGTCAAATTTCAAACCCTAGCCATCGTCTGGCCCGAAAATACCGATTTCGGCCCTTTTTTGTCGGGTGGTACGAAATTCGCCCAAAAAGTGCAGATGAAATCGACGACCGCGAGATCCTTATAGCATTCTTCTCCAAAATTTATGATGGTGTCTCAGGTTCCATGTCGGATTTCAAACCCTAGCCATCGTGTGGCCCGAAAATACCGATTTCGGCCCATTTTTGTCGGGTGGTACGAAAATCGCCCGAAAAGTGCAGATGAAATCGACGACCGCGAGATCCTTGTAGCATTCTTCTCCTAAATTTATGAATGTGTCTCGGGTTCCGTGACGGATTTCAAACCCTAGCCATCGTCTGGCCGGAAAATACCGATTTCGGCCCATTTTTGTCGGGTGGTACGAAAATCGCCCGAAATGTCCAGATGAAATCGAAGACCGCGAGATCCTTGTAGCATTCTTCTCCAAAATTTTTGACTGTGTCTCGGGTTCCGTGTAGGATTTCAAACCCTAGCCATCGTGTGGCCCGAATATACCGATTTCGGCCCATTTTTGTCGGGTGGTACGAAAATCGCCCGAAAATTGCAGATGAAATCGACGACTGCGAGATCCTTGTAGCATTCTTCTCCTCAATTTATGATTGTGTCTCGGGTTTCGTGTCGGATTTCAAACCCTAGCCATCGTTTGGCCCGAAAATACCGATTTCGGCCCATTTTTGTCGGGTGGTACGAAAATCGCCCGAAAAGTGTAGATGAAATAGACGACCGCGATATCCTTGTACCATTTTTCTCCTAATTTTATGACTGTGTCTCGGGTTTCGTGTCGGATTCCAAACCCTAGCCATCGTCTGGCCCGAAAATACCGATTTCGGCCCATTTTTGACGGGTGGTACGAAAATCGCCCGAAAAGTGCAGATGAAATCGACGACCGCGAGATCCTTGTAGCATTCTTCTCCTCAATTTATGACCGTGTCTCGGGTTCCGTGTCGGATTTCAAACCCTAGCCATCGTCTGGACCGAAAATACCGATTTCAGCAAATTTTTGTCTGGTGGTACGAAAATCGCCCGAAAAGTGCAGATGAAATCGACGACCGCGAGATCCTTGTAGCATTCTTCTCCTAAATTTATGACTGTGTCTCGGGTTCCGTGTCCGATTTCAAACCGTAGCCATCGTTTGGCCCGAAAATACCGATTTCGGCCCATTTATGTCGGGTGGTACGAAAATCGCGCGAAAAGTGCAGATGAAATAGACGACCGCAAGATCCTTGTAGCATTCTTCTCCTAATTTTATGACTGTGTCTCGGGTTCCGTGTCGGATTTCAAACCATAGCCATCGTCTGGCCCGAAAATACCGATTTCGGCCCATTTTTGTCGGGTGGTACGAAAATCGCCCGAAAAGTGCAGATGAAATCGACGACCGCGAGATCCTTATAGCATTCTTCTCCAAAATTTATGACTGTGTCTCAGGTTCCGTGTCGGATTTCAAACCCTAGCCATCGTGTGGCCCGAAAATACCGATTTCGGCCCATTGTTGTCGGGTGGTACGAAAATCGCCCGAAAAGTGCAGATGAAATCGACGACCGCGAGATCCTTATAGCATTCTTCTCCTAAATTTATGACTGTGTCTCGGGTTTCGTGTCGGATTTCAAACCCTAGCCATCGTCTGGCCCGAAAATACCGATTTCTGTCCATTTTTGTCGGGTGGTACGAAAATCGCCCGAAAAGTACAGATGAAATTGATGACCGCGAGATCCTTTTAGCATTCTTCTCCAAAATTTATGATTGTGTCTCGGGTTCCATGTCGGATTTCAAACCCTAGCCATCGTCTGGTTCGAAAATACCGATTTCGGCCCATTTTTGTCGGGTGGTACGAAAATCGCCCGAAAAGTGCAGATGAAATAGAAGACCGCGAGATCCTTGTAGCATTCTTCTCCTAAATTTATGACTGTGTCTTAGGTTTCGTGTCGGATTTCAAACCCTAGCCATCGTGTTGCCTGAAAATACCGATTTCGGCCCATTTTCGTCGGGTGGTACGAAAATCGCCCGAAAAGTGCAGATGAAATCGATGACCGCAAGATCCTTGTAGCATTCGTCTCCTAAATTTATGACTGTGTCTCGGGTTTCGTGTCGGATTTCAAACCTTAGCCATCGTCTAGCCCGAAAATACCGATTTGGGCCCATTTTTGTCGGGTGGTACGAAAATCGCCCGAAAAGTGCAGATGAAATCGCACCCGCGAGATCCTTGTAGCATTCTTCTCCAAAATTTATGACTGTGTCTCGTGTTCCGTGTCGGATTGCAAACCCTAGCCATCGTCTGGCCCGAAAATACCGATTTGGGCCCATTTTTGTCGGGTGGTACGAAAATCGCCCGAAAAGTGCAGATGAAATCGACGACCGCGAGATCCTTGTAGCATTCTTCTCCTAAATTTATGAGTGTGTCTCGGGTTCCGTGTCAAATTTCAAACCCTAGCCATCGTCTGGCCCGAAAATACCGATTTCGGCCCTTTTTTGTCGGGTGGTACGAAATTCCCCCAAAAAGTGCAGATGAAATCGACGACCGCGAGATCCTTATAGCATTCTTCTCCAAAATTTATGATGGTGTCTCAGGTTCCATGTCGGATTTCAAACCCTAGCCATCGTGTGGCCCGAAAATACCGATTTCGGCCCATTTTTGTCGGGTGGTACGAAAATCGCCCGAAAAGTGCAGATGAAATCGACGACCGCGAGATCCTTGTAGCATTCTTTTCAAAAATTTATGACTGTGTCTCGGGTTTCGTGTCGGATTTCAAACCCTAGCCATCATCTAGCCCGAAAATACTGATTTCGGCCTATTTTTGTCGGGTGGTACGAAAATCGCCCGAAAAGTGCAGATCAAATCGACGACCGCGAGATTCTTGTAGCATTCTTCTCCTAAATTTATGACTGTGTCTCGGGTTCCGTGTCGGATTTCAAACCCTAGCCATCGTGTGGCCCGAAAATACCGATTTCGGCCCATTTTTGTCGGGTGGTACGAAAATCGCCCGAAAAGTGCAGATGAAATCGACGACCGCGAGATCCTTATAGCATTCTTCTCCAAAATTTATGACTGTGTCTCAGGTTCCGTGTCGGATTTCAAACCCTAGCCATCGTCTGGCCCGAAAATACCGATTTCGGCCCATTTTTGTCGGGTGGTACGAAAATCGCCCGAAAAGTGCAGATGAAATCGACGACCGCGAGATCCTTATAGCATTCTTCTCAAAAATTTATGACTGTGTCTCACGTTCCGTGTCGGATTTCAAACCCTAGCAAACGTGTGGCCCGAAAATACCGATTTCAGCCCATTTTTGTCGGGTGGTACGAAAATCGCCCGAAAAGTGCAGATGAAATCGACGACCACGAGATCCTTGTAGCATTCTTCTCCTAAATTTATGACTGTGTCTCGGGTTCCGTGTCAAATTTCAAACCCTAGCCATCGTCTGGCCCGAAAATACCGATTTCGGCCCATTTTTGTCGGGTGGTACGAAAATCGCCCGAAAAGTGCAGATGAAATCGACGACTGCGAGATCCTTGTAGCATTCTTCTCCTAAATTTATGACTGTGTCTCGGGTTCCGTGTCGAATTTCAAACCCTAGCCATCGTCTGGCCCGAAAATACCGATTTCGGCCCATTTTTGTCGGGTGGTACGAAAATCGCCCGAAAAGTGCAGATGAAATCGACGACCGCGAGATTCTTGTAGCATTCTTCTCCTAAATTTATGACTGTTTCGGGTTTCGTGTCGGATTTCAAACCATAGCCATCGTCTGGCCCGAAAATACCGATTTTGGCCCATTTTTGTCGGGTGGTACGAAAATCGCCCGAAAAGTGCAGATGAAACCGACGACCGGGAGATTCTTGTTGCATTCTTCTCCTAAATTTATGACTGTGTCTCGGGTTTCGTGTCGGATTTCAAACCCTAGCCATCGTCTGGCCCGAAAATAACGATTTCGGCCCATTTTCGTCGGGTGGTATGAAAATCGCCTGAAAAGTGCAAATGAAATCGACGAACGCGAGATCCTTTTAGCATTCTTCTCCTAAATTTATGATTGTGTCTCGGGTTCCGTGTCAGATTTCAAACCCGAGCCATCGTGTGGCCCGAAAATACCGATTTCGGCCCATTTTTGTCGGGTGGTACTAAAATGCCCGAAAAGTCCAGATGAAATCGACGACCGCGAGATCCTTGTAGCATTCTTCTCCAAAATTTATGACTGTGTCTCGGGTTCCGTGTCGGATTTCAATCCCTAGCCATCGTCTGGCCTGAAAATACCGATTTCAGCCCATTTTTGTCGGGTGGTACGAAAATCGCCCGAAAAGTGCAGATGAAATCGACGACCGTGAGATCTTTATAGCATTCTTCTCCTCAATTTATAATTGTGTCTCGGGTTCCGTGTCGAATTTCAAACCCTAGCCATCGTCTGGCCCGAAAATACCGATTTCGGCCCATTTTTGTCGGGTGGTACGAAAATCGCCCGAAAAGTGCAGATGAAATCGACGACCGCGAGATTCTTGTAGCATTCTTCTCCTAAATTTATGACAGTGTCTCGGGTTCCGTGTCAAATTTCAAACCCTAGCCATCGTCTGGCCCGAAAATACCGATTTCGGCCCATTTTTGTCGGGTGGTACGAAAATCGCCCGAAAAGTGCAGATGAAATCGACGACCGCGAGATGCTTGTAGCATTCGTCTCTTAAATTTATGAATGTATCTCGGGTTCCGTGTCGGATTTCAAACCCAAGCCATCGTCTGGCCCGAAAATACCGATTTCGGCCCATTTTTGTCGGGTGGTACGAAAATGGCCTGAAAAGTCCAGATGAAATCGACGACCGCGAGATCCTTGTAGCATTCTTCTCCAAAATTTATGACTGTGTCTCGGGTTCCGTGTCGGATTGCAAACCCTAGCCATCGTCTGGCCCGAAAATACCGATTTCGGCCCATTTTTGTCGGGTTGTACGAAAATCGCCCGAAAAGTGCAGATGAAATCGACGACCGCGAGATCCTTGTAGCATTCTTCTCCTAAATTTATGACTGTGTCTCGGGTTCCGTGTCGGATTTCAAACCCTAGCCATCGTCTGGCCCGAAAATATCGATTTCGGCCCATTTTTGTCGGGTGGTACGAAAATCGCCCGAAAAGTGCAGATGAAATCGACGACCGCGAGATCCTTGTAGCATTCTTCTCCTCAATTTATGACTGTGTCTCGGGTTCCGTGTCGGATTTCAAACCCTAGCTATCGTCTGGCCCAAAAATACCGATTTCGACCCATTTTTCTCAGGTGGTACGAAAATCGCCCGAAAAGTCCAGATGAAATCGACGACCGCGAGATCCTTGTATAATTCTTCTCCTAAATTTATGACTGTGTCTCGGGTTCCGTGTAGGATTTCAAACCCTAGCCATCGTCTGGCCCGAAAATACCGATTTCGGCCCATTTTTGTCGGGTGGTACGAAAATCGCCTGAAAAGTGCAGATGAAATCGACGACCGTGAGATCCTTGTAGCATTCTTCTCCTAAATTTATGAATGTGTCTCGGGTTCCGTGTCGGATTTCAAACCCTAGCCATCGTCTGGCCCGAAAATACCGATTTCGGCCCATTTTTGTTAGGTGGTACGAAAATGGCCCGAAAAGTCCAGATGAAATCGACGACCGAGAGATCCTTCTAACATTCTTCTCCTAAATTTAGGACTGTGTCTCGGGTTCCGTGTTAGATTTCAAACCCTAGCCATCGTCTGGCCCAAAAATACCGATTTCGACCCATTTTTCTCGGGTGGTACGAAAATCGCCCGTAAAGTCCAGATGAAATCGACGACCGCGAGATCCTTGTATAATTCTTCTCCTAAATTTATGACTGTGTCTGGGGTTCCGTGTAGGATTTAAAACCCTAGCCATCGTCTGGCCCGAAAATACCGATTTCGGCCCATTTTTGTCGGGTGGTACGAAAATCGCCCGAAAAGTGCAGATGAAATCGACGACCGCGAGATCCTTGTAGCATTCTTCTCCTCAATTTATGACTATGTCTCGGGTTCCGTGTCGGATTTCAAACCCTAGCCATCGTCTGGGCCAAAAATACCGATTTCAGCTAATATTTGTCGGGTGGTACGAAAATCGCCCGAAAAGTGCAGATGAAATCGACGACCGCGAGATCCATGTAGCATTCTTCTCCTAAATTTATGACTGTGTCTCGGGTTCCGTGTCAGATTTCAAACCCTAGCCATCGTCTGGCCCGAAAATACTGATTTCGGCCCATTTTTGTCGGGTGGTACGAAAATCGCCCGAAAAGTGCAGATGAAATCGACGACCGCGAGATCCTTATAGCATTCTTCTCCAAAATTTATGACTGTGTCTCAGGTTCCGTGTCGGATTTCAAACCCTAGCCATCGTGTGGCCCGAAAATACCGATTTCGGCCCATTGTTGTCGGGTGGTACGAAAATCGCCCGAAAAGTGCAGATGAAATCGACGACCGCGAGATCCTTATAGCATTCTTCTCCTAAATTTATGACTGTGTCTCGGGTTTCGTGTCGGATTTCAAACCCTAGCCATCGTCTGGCCCGAAAATACCGATTTCTGTCCATTTTTGTCGGGTGGTACGAAAATCGCCCGAAAAGTACAGATGAAATTGATGACCGCGAGATCCTTGTAGCATTCTTCTCCAAAATTTATGATTGTGTCTCGGGTTCCATGTCGGATTTCAAACCCTAGCCATCGTGTGGCCCGAAAATACCGATTTCGGCCCATTTTTGTCGGGTGGTACGAAAATCGCCTGAAAAGTGCAGATGAAATCGACGACCGCGAGATCCTTGTAGCATTCTTCTCCTCAATTTATGACTGTGTCTCAGGTTTCGTGCCGGATTTCAAACCCTAGCCATCGTCTAGCCCGAAAATACCGATTTGGGCCATTTTTGTCTGGTGGTACGAAAATCGCCCGAAAAGTGCAGATGAAATCGACGACCGCGAGATCCTTGTAGCATTCTTCTCCTAAATTTATGACTGTGTCTCGGGTTCCGTGTCAAATTTCAAACCCTAGCCATCGTCTGGCCCGAAAATACCGATTTCGGCCCTTTTTTGTCGGGTGGTACGAAAATCGCCCGAAAAGTGCAGATGAAATTGACGACCGCGAGATCCTTATAGCATTCTTCTCCAAAATTTATGATTGTGTCTCAGGTTCGATGTCGAATTTCTAACCCTAGCCATCGTGTGGCCCGAAAATACCGATTTCGGCCCATTTTTGTCGGGTGGTACGAAAATCGCCCGAAAAGTGTAGATGAAATCGACGACCGCGAGATCCTTGTAGCATTCTTCTCCTAAATTTATGACTGTGTCTCGAGTTTCGTGTCGGATTTCAAACCCTAGCCATCGTCTAGCCCAAAAATACAGATTTCGGCCCATTTTTGTCGGGTGGTACGAAAATCGCCCGAAAAGTGCAGATGAAATCGACGACCGCGAGATCCTTATAGCATTCTTCTCCAAAATTTATGATTGTGTCTCAGGTTCCATGTCGAATTTCTAACCCTAGCCATCGTGTGGCCCGAAAATACCGATTTCGGCCCATTTTTGTCGGGTGGTACGAAAATCGCCCGAAAAGTGCAGATGAAATCGACGACCGCGAGATCCTTGTAGCATTCTTCTCCAAAATTTATGATTGTGTCTCGGGTTCCATGTCGGATTTCAAACCCTAGCCATCGTGTGGCCCGAAAATACCGATTTCGGCCCATTTTTGTCGGGTGGTACGAAAATCGCCCGAAAAGTGCAGATGAAATCGACGACCGCGAGATCCGTGTAGCATTCTTCTCCTCAATTTATGACTGTGTCTCGGGTTCCGTGTCAGATTTCAAACCCTAGCCATCTTCTGGACCGAAAATACCGATTTCGGCTAATTTTTGTCGGATGGTACGAAAATCGCCCAAAAAGTGCAGATGAAATCGACGACCGCGAGATTCTTGTAGCATTCTTCTCCTAAATTTATGACTGTGTCTCGGGTTTCGAGTCGGATTTCAAACCCTAGCCATCGTTTGGCCCGAAAAAACCGATTTCGGCCCATTTTTGTCGGGTGGTCAAAAATCGCCCGAAATGTGCAGAAGAAATTGACGACCGCGAGATTCTTGTAGCATTATTCTACTAAATTTATGACTGTGTCTCGGGTTTCGTGTCGGATTTCAAACCCTAGCAATCGTCTGGACCGAAAATACCGATTTCGGCCCATTTTTGTCGGGTGGTACGAAAATCGCCCGAAAAGTGCAGATCAAATCGATGACCGCGAGATCCTTGTAGCATTCTTTTCTTAATTTTATGACTGTGTCTCGGGTTCCGTGTCGGATTTCAAACCCTAGCCATCGTCTGGACCGAAAATACCGATTTCGGCCCATTTTTGTCGGGTGGTACGAAAATCGCCCGAAAAGTGCAGATGAAATAGACGACCGCGAGATCCTTGTAGCATTCTTCTCCTAATTTTATGACGGTGTCTCGGGTTCCGTGTCGGATTTCAAACCTTAGCCATCGTCTAGCCCGAAAATACCGATTTCGGCCCATTTTTGTCGGGTGGTACGAAAATCGCCCGAAAAGTGCAGATGAAATAGACGACCGCGAGATCCTTGTAGCATTCTTCTCCTAATTTTATGACTGTGTCTCGGGTTCCGTGTTTGATTTCAAACCATAGCCATCGTCTGGCCCGAAAATACCGATTTCGGCCCATTTTTGTCGGGTGGTACGAAAATCGCCCGAAAAGTGCAGATGAAATTGACGACCGCGACATCCTTATAGCATTCTTCTCCAAAATTTATGACTATGTCTCAGGTTCCGTGTCGGATTTCAAACCCTAGCCCTCGTGTGGCCCGAAAATACCGATTTCGGCCCATTTTTGTCGGGTGGTACGAAAATCGCCCGAAAAGTGCAGATGAAATCGACGACCGCGAGATTCTTGTAGCATTCTTCTCCTAAATTTATGACTGTGTCTCGGGTTTCGTGTCGGATTTCAAACCCTAGCCATCGTCTGGCCCGAAAAATACCGATTTCGGCCCATTTTTGTCGGGTGGTACGAAAATCGCCCGAAAAGTGCAGATGAAATCGACAACCGCGAGATCCTTGTAGCATTCTTCTCCTCAATTTATGACTATGTCTCGGGTTCCGTGTCGGATTTCAAACCCTAGCCATCGTCTGGGCCAAAAATACCGATTTCAGCTAATATTTGTCGGGTGGTACGAAAATCGCCCGAAAAGTGCAGATGAAATCGACGACCGCGAGATCCTTGTAGCATTCTTCTCCTAAATTTATGACTGTGTCTCGGGTTCCGTGTCAGATTTCAAACCCTAGCCATCGTCTGGCCCGAAAATACCGATTTCGGCCCATTTTTGTCGGGTGGTACGAAAATCGCCCGAAAAGTGCAGATGAAATTGACGACCGCGAGATTCTTGTAGCATTCTTCTCCTAAATTTATGACTGTGTCTCGCGTTTCGTGTCGGATTTCAAACCCTAGCCATCGTCTGGCCCGAAAATACCGATTTCGGCCCATTTTTGTCGGGTGGTACGAAAATGGCCCGAAAAGTCCAGATGAAATCGACGACCGCGAGATCCTTGTAGCATTCTTCTCCAAAACTTATGACTGTGTCTCGGGTTCCGTGTCGGATTTCAAACCCTAGCCATCGTCTGGCCCGAAAATACCGATTTCAGCCCATTTTTGTCGGGTGGTACGAAAATCGCCCGAAAAGTGCAGATGAAATCGACGACCGCGAGATCCTTGTAGCATTCTTCTCCTAAATTTATGACTGTGTCTCGGGTTCTGTGTCGGATTTCAAACCCTAGCCATCGTCTGGCCCGAAAATACCGATTTCAGCCCATTTTTGTCGGGTGGTACGAAAATCGCCCGAAAAGTGCAGATGAAATCGACGACCGCGAGATCCTTGTAGCATTCTTCTCCTAAATTTATGACTGTGTCTCGGGTTCCGTGTTGGATTTCAAACCCTAGCCATCGTCTGGCCCGAAAATACCGATTTCGGCCCATTTTTGTCGGGTGGTACGAAAATCGCCCGAAAAGTGCAGATGAAATCGACGACCGCGAGATCCTTATAGCATTCTTCTCTAGATTTCTGACTGTGTCTCGGGTTCCGTGTCGGATTTCAAACCCTAGCCATCGTCTGGCCCGAAAATACCGATTTCGGCCCATTTTTGTCGGGTGGTACGAAAATCGCCCGAAAAGTGCAGATGAAATCGACAACCGCGAGATCCTTGTAGCATTCTTCTCCTAAATTTATGACTTTGTCTCGGGTTTCGTGTCGGATTTTAAACCCTAGCCATTGTCTGGCCCGAAAATACCGATTTCGGCCCATTTTTGTCGGGTGGTACGAAAATCGCCCGAAAAGTGCAGATGAAATCGACGACCGCGAGATCCTTGTAGCATTCTTCTCCAAAATTTATGACTGTGTCTCGGGTTTCGTGTCGGATTTCAAACCCTAGCCAATCGTCTGGCCCAAAAATACCGATTTCGGCCCATTTTTGTCAGGTGGTACGAAAATCGCCCGAAAAGTGCAGATGAAATCGACGACCGCGAGATCCTTGTAGCATTCTTCTCCTAAATTTATGACTGTGTCTCGGGTTCCGTGTCAGATTTCAAACCCTAGCCATCGTCTGGCCCGAAAATACCGATTTCGGCCCATTTTTGTCGCGTGGTACGAAAATCGCCCGAAAAGTCCAGATGAAATCGACGACCGCGAGATCCTTGTAGCATTGTTTTCCAAAATTTATGACTCTGTCTCGGGTTCCGTGTAGGATTTCAAACCCTAGCCATCGCCTGGCCCGAAAATACCGATTTCGGCCCATTTTTGTCGGGTGGTACGAAAATCGCCCGAAAAGTGCAGATGAAATCGACGACCGCGAGATCCTTGTAGCATTCTTCTCCTAAATTTATGAATGTGTCTCGGGTTTCATGTCGGATTTCAAACCCTAGCCATCGTCTAGCCATAAAATACTGATTTAGGCCCATTTTTGTCGGGTGGTACGAAAATCGCCCGAAAAGTGGAGATGAAATCGACGACCGCGAGATCCTTGTAGCATTCTTCTCCTAAATTTATGACTGTGTCTCGGGTTCCGTGTCGGATTTCAAACCCTAGCCATCGTCTGGCCCGAAAATACCGATTTCAGCCCATTTTTGTCGGGTGGTACGAAAATCGCCCGAAAAGTGCAGATGAAATCGACGACCGCGAGATCCTTTTAGCATTCTTCTCCTCAATTTATGACTGTGTCTCGAGTTCCGTGTCGGATTTCAAACCCTAGCCATCGTCTGGCCCGAAAATACCGATTTCGGCCCATTTTTGTCGGGTGGTACGAAAATCACCCGAAAAGTCCAGATGAAATCGACGACCGCGAGATCCTTGTAGCATTCTTCTCCTAAATTTATGACTGTATCTCGGGTTCCGTGTAGGATTTCAAAACCTAGCCATCTTCTGGCCCGAAAATACCGATTTTGGCCCATTTTTGTCGGGTGGTAGGAAAACCGCCTAAAAAGTGCAGATGAAATCGACGACCGCGAGATCCTTGTAGCATTCTTCTCCTCAATTTATGAATGTGTCTCGGGTTCCGGGTCGGATTTTAAACCCTAGCCATCGACTGGCCCGAAAATACCGATTTCGGCCCATTTTTGTCGGGTGGTACGAAAATGGCCCGAAAAGTCCAGATGAAATCGACGACCGCGAGATCCTTGTAGCATTCTTCTCCAAAATTTATGACTGTGTCTCGGGTTCCGTATCGGATTTCAAACCCTAGCCATCGTCTGGCCCGAAAATACCGATTTCGGCCCATTTTTTTCGGGTGGTACGAAAATCGCCCGAAAAGTGCAGATGAAATCGACGACCGCGAGATCCTTGTAGCATTCTTCTCCTAAATTTATGACTGTGTCTCGGGTTCCGTGTCAGATTTCAAACCCTAGCCATCGTCTGGCCCGAAAATACCAATTTCGGCCCATTTTTGTCGGGTGGTACGAAAATCGCCCGAAAAGTGCAGATGAAATCGACGATCGCGAGATCCTTGTAGCATTCTTCTCCTAAATTTATGTCTGTGTCTCGGGTTCCGTGTAGGATTTCAAACTCTAGCCATCGTCTGGCCCGAAAATACCGATTTCGACCCATTTTTGTCGGGTGGGACGAAAATTGCCCGAAAAGTGCAGATGAAATCGACAACCGCGAGATCCTTATAGCATTCTTCTCCTCAATTTATGACTGTGTCTCGGGTTCCATGTCGGATTTCAAACCCTAGCCATCGTCTGGCCCGAAAATACCAATTTCGGCCCATTTTTGTCGGGTGGTACGAAAATCGCCCGAAAAGTCCAGATGAAATCACCGACCGCGAGATCCTTGTAGCATTCTTCTCTTAAATTTATGACTGTGTCTCGGGTTCCGTGTCGGATTTCAAATCCTAGCCATTGTCTTGCCTGAAAATACCGATTTCGGCCCATTTTTTTCGGGTGGTACGAAAATCGTCCGAAAAGTGCAGATGAAATCGACGACCGCGAGATCCTTGTAGCATTCTTCTCCTAAATTTATGACTGTGTCTCGGGTTCCGTGTCGGATTTCAAACCCTAGCCATCGTCTGGCCCGAAAATACTGATTTCGGCCCATTTTGGTCGGGTGGTACGAAAATCCCCCAAAAAGTAGAGATGAAATCGACGACCGCGAGATCCTTATAGCATTCTTCTCCTAAATTTATGATTGTGTCTCGGGTTCCGTTTCGGTTTTTGAACCCTAGCCATCGTCTGGCCCAAAAATACCGATTTCGGCCCATTTTTGTCGGGTGGTACGAAAATCGCCCGAAAAGTGCAGATGAAATCGACGACCGCGAGATCCTTGTAGCATTCTTCTCCTAAATTTATGACTGTGTCTCGGGTTCCGTGTCAGATTTCAAACCCTAGCCATCGTCTAGCCCGAAAATACCGATTTCGGCCCATTTTTGTCGGGTGGTACGAAAATGGCCCGAAAAGTCCAGATGAAATCGACGACCGCGAGATCCTTGTATTAATCTTCTCCAAAATTTATGATTGTGTCTCGGGTTCCGTGTCGGATTTCAAACCCTAGCCATCGTCTGGCTTGAAAATACCGATTTCGGCCCATTTTTGTCGGGTGGTACGAAAATCGCCCGAAAAGTGCAGATGAAATCGACGACCGCGAGATCCTTGTAGCATTCTTCTCCTAAATTTATGACTGTGTCTCGGGTTCCGTGTCAGATTTCAAACCCTAGCCATCGTCTGGCCCGAAAATACCGATTTCGGCCCATTTTTTTCGGGTGGTACGAAAATCGCCCGAAAAGTGCAGATGAAATCGACGACCGCGAGATCCTTATAGCATTCTTCTCCAAAATTTATGACTGTGTCTCACGTTCCGTGTCGGATTTCAAACCCTAGACATCGTGTGGCCCGAAAATACCGATTTCGACCCATTTTTGTCGGGTGATACGAAAATCGCCTGAAAAGTGCAGATGAAATCGACAACCGCGATATCGTTGTAGCATTCTTCTCCTCAATTTATGACTGTGTTTCGGGTTCCGTGTCGGATTTCAAACCCTAGCCATCGTCTGGACCGAAAATACCGATTTCGGCTAATTTTTGTCGGGTGGTACGAAAATCGCCCGAAAAGTGCAGATGTAATTGACGACTGCGAGATTCTTGTAGCATTCTTCTTCTAAATTTATGACTGTGTCTCGGGTTTCGTGTCGGATTTCAAACCCTAGCCATCGTTTGGCCCGAAAATACCGATTTCGGCCCATTTTTGTCGGGTGGTACGAAAATCGCTCGAAAAGTGCAGATGAAATCGACGACCGCGAGATTCTTGTAGCATTCTTCTCCTAAATTTATGACTGTGTGTCGGGTTTCGTGTCGGATTTCAAACCCTAGCCATCGTCTGGCCCGAAAAATACCGATTTCGGCCCATTTTTGTCGGGTGGTACGAAAATCGCCCGAAAAGTGCAGATGAAATCGACGACCGCGAGATCCTTATAGAATTCTTCTCCAAAATTTATTACTGTGTCTCAGGTTCCGTGTCGGATTTCAAACCCTAGCCATCGTGTGGCCCGAAAATACTAATTTCGGCCCATTTTTGTCGGGTGGTACGAAAATCGCCCGAAAAGTGGAGATGAAATCGAGGACCGCGAGATCCTTGTAGCATTCTTCTCCTAAATTTATGACTGTGTCTCGGGTTCCGTGTCAGATTTCAAACACTAGCCATCGTCTAGCCCGAAAATACCGATTTCGGCCTATTTTTGTCGGGTGGTACGAAAATCGCCCGAAAAGTGCAGATGAAATCGACGACCGCGAGATCCTTATAGCATTCTTCTCCAAAATTTATGACTGTGTCTCACGTTCCGTGTCCGATTTCAAACCCTAGCCAACGTGTGGCCCGAAAATACCGATTTCAGCCCATTTTTGTCGGGTGGTACGAAAATCGCCCGAAAAGTGCAGATGAAATCGACGACCGCGAGATCCTTGTAGCATTCTTCTCCTCAATTTATGACTGTGTCTCAGGTTCCGTGTCGGATTTCAAACCTTAGCCATCGTCTAGCCCGAAAATACCAATTTGGGCCCATTTTTGTCGGGTGGTAAGAAAATCGTCCGAAAAGTGCAGATGAAATCGACGACCGCGAGATCCTTGTAGCATTCTTCTCCTAAATTTATGACTGTGTCTCGGGTTCCGTGTCAAATTTCAAACCCTAGCCATCGTCTGGCCCGAAAATACCGATTTCGGACCTTTTTTGTCGGGTGGTACGAAAATTGCCCGAAAAGTGCTGATGAAATCGACGACCGCGAGATCCTTATAGCATTCTTCTCCAAAATTTATGATTGTGTCTCAGGTTCCATGTCGGATTTCAAACCCTAGCCATCGTGTGGCCCGAAAATACCGATTTCGGCCCATTTTTGTCGGGTGGTACGAAAATCGCCCGAAAAGTGCAGATGAAATCGACGACCGCGAGATCCTTGTAGCATTCTTCTCCTAAATTTATGAATGTGTCTCGGGTTTCATGTCGGATTTCAAACCCTAGCCATCGTCTAGCCATAAAATACTGATTTAGGCCCATTTTTGTCGGGTGGTACGAAAATCGCCCGAAAAGTGGAGATGAAATCGACGACCGCGAGATCCTTGTAGCATTCTTCTCCTAAATTTATGACTGTGTCTCGGGTTCCGTGTCGGATTTCAAACCCTAGCCATCGTCTGGCCCGAAAATACCGATTTCAGCCCATTTTTGTCGGGTGGTACGAAAATCGCCCGAAAAGTGCAGATGAAATCGACGACCGCGAGATCCTTGTAGCATTCTTCTCTTAAATTTATGAGTGTGTCTCGGGTTCCGTGTCGGATTTCAAACCCTAGCAATCGACTGCCCAAAAAATACCGATTTCGGCCCATTTTTGTCGGGTGGTACGAAACACGCCCGAAAAGTCCAGATGAAATCGACGACCGTGAGATCCTTGTAGCATTCTTCTCCTAAATTTATGACTGTGTCTTGGGTTCCGTGTCGGATTTCAAACCCTAGCCATCGTCTGGCCCGAAAATATCGATTTTGGCCTATTTTTGTCGGATGGTACGAAAATCGCCCGGAAAGTCCAGATAAAATCACCGACCGCGAGATCCTTGTAGCATTCTTCTCTTAAATTTATGACTGTGTCTCCGGTTTTGTGTCGAATTTTCAACCCTTGCCACCGTTTTGCCCGAAAATACCGATTTCGGCCCATTTTTGTCGGGTGGTACGAAAATCACCCGAAAAGTGCAGATGAAATCGACGACCGCGAGATCCTTGTAGCATTCTTCTCCTAAATTTATGACTGTGTCTCGGGTTCCGTGTCAGATTTCAAACCCTAGCCATCGTCTGGCCCGAAAATACCGATTTCGGCCCATTTTTGTTAGGTGGTACGAAAATCGCCCGTAAAGTCCAGATGAATTCGACGACCGCGAGATCCTTGTAGCATTCTTCTCCTAAATTTATGAATGTGTTTCGGGTTCCGTGTCGGATTTCAAACCCTAGCCATCGTCTGGCCCGAAAATACCGATTTCGGCCCATTTTTGTCGGGTGGTACGAAAATGGCCCGAAAAGTCCAGATGAAATCGACGACCGCGAGATCCTTGTAGCATTCTTCTCCTAAATTTAGGAATGTGTGTCGGGTTCCGTGTCGGATTTCAAACCCTAGCCATCGTCTGGCCCGAAAATACCGATTTCGGCCCATTTTTGTCGGGTGGTACGAAAATCGCCCGAAAAGTGCAGATGAAATCGACGACCGCGAGATTCTTGTAGCATTCTTCTCCTGAATTTCTGAATGTGTCTTGGGTTCCGTGTAGGATTTCAAACCCTAGCCATCGTCTGGCCCGAAAATACCGATTTCGGCCCCTTTTTTGTCGGGTGGTACGAAAATCGCCCGAAAAAGTGCAGATGAAATCGACGACCGCAAGATCCTTGTAGCATTCTTCTCCTCAATTTATGACTTTGTCTCGGGTTCCGTGTCGGATTTCAAACCCTAGCCATCGTCTGGCCCGAAAATACCGATTTCGGCCCATTTTTGTCGGGTGGTACGAAAATCGCCCGAAAAGTGCAGATGAAATCGACGACCGCGAGATTCTTGTAGCATTCTTCTCCTTAATTTATGACTGTGTCTCGGGTTCCGTGTCGGATTTCAAACCCTAGCCATCGTCTGGCCCGAAAATACCGATTTCGACCCATTTTTGTCGGGTGGTACGAAAATCGCCCGAAAAGTGCAGATGAAATCGACGACCGCGAGATCCTTGTAGCATTCTTCTCCTAAATTTATGAGTGTGTCTCGGGTTCCGTGTCGGATTTCAAACCGTAGCACTTGTCTGGCCCGAAAATACCGATTTCGGCCCATTTTTGTCGGGTGGTACGAAAATCGCCCGAAAAGTGCAGATGAAATCGACGACCGCGAGATCCTTGTAGCATTCTTCTCCAAAATTTATGACTGTGTCTCGGGTTCCGTGTGGGATTTCAAACCCTAGCCATCGTCTGGCCCGAAAATACCGATTTCGGCCCATTTTTGTCGGGTGGTACGAAAATCGCCCGAAAAGTGCAGATGAAATCGACGACCGCGAGATCCTTGTAGCATTCTTCTCCTCAATTTATGACTGTGTCTCGGGTTCCGTGTCGGATTTCAAACCCTAGCCATCTTTTGGACCGAAAATACCGATTTTGGCTAATTTTTGTCTGGTGGTACGAAAATCGCCCGAAAAGTAAAGATGAAATCGACGACCGCGAGATTCTTGTAGCATTCTTCTCCTAAATATATGACTGTGTCTCGGGTTTCGAGTCGGATTTCAAACCCTAGCCATCGTTTGGCCCAAAAATACCGATTTTGGCCCATTTTTGTCGGGTGGTCAAAAATCGCCCGAAAAGTGCAAACGAAATTGACGACCGCGAGATTCTTGTAGCATTCTTCTCCTAAATTTATGACTGTGTCTCGGGTTTCGTGTCGGATTTCAAACCCTAGCCATCCTTTGGCCCGAAAATACTGATTTCGACTCATTTTTGTCTGGTGGTACAAAATTGCCCGAAAAGTGAAGATGAAATTGACGACCGCGAGATCCTTGTACCATTCTTCTCCTAATTTTATGACTGTGTCTCGGGTTCCGTGTCGGATTTCAAACCCTAGCCATCGTCTGGCCTGAAAATACCGATTTCGGCCCATTTTTGTCGGGTGGTACGAAAATCGCCCGAAAAGTGCAGATGAAATCGACAACCGCGAGATCCTTGTAGCATTCTTCTCCTCAATTTATGACTATGTCTCGGGTTCCGTGTCGGATTTCAAACCCTAGCCATCGTCTGGGCCAAAAATACCGATTTCAGCTAATATTTGTCGGGTGGTACGAAAATCGCCCGAAAAGTGCAGATGAAATCGACGACCGCGAGATCCATGTAGCATTCTTCTCCTAAATTTATGACTGTTTCTCGGGTTCCGTGTTAGATTTCAAACCCTAGCCATCGTCTGGCCCGAAAATACCGATTTCGGCCCATTTTTGTCGGGTGGTATGAAAATCGCCCGAAAAGTGCAGATGAAATCGACGACCGCGAGATCCTTATAGCATTCTTCTCCAAAATTTATGACTGTGTCTCACGTTCAGTGTCGGATTTCAAACCCTAGACATCGTGTGGCCCGAAAATACCGATTTCGACCCATTTTTGTCGGGTGGTACGAAAATCGCCTGAAAAGTGCAGATGAAATCGACAACCGCGATATCGTTGTAGCATTCTTCTCCATAATTTATGACTGTTACTCGGGTTCCGTGTCGGATTTCAAATCCTTGCCATCGTTTGGCCCGAAAATACCGATTTCGGCCCATTTTTGTCGGGTGGTACGAAAATCGCCCGAAAAGTGCAGATGAAATCGACGACCGCGAGATTCTTGTAGCATTCTTCTCCTAAATTTATGACTGTGTCTCGGGTTTCGTGTCGGATTTCAAACCCTAGCCATCGTCTGGCCCGAAAAATACCGATTTCGGCCCATTTTTGTCGGGTGGTACGAAAATCGCCCGAAAAGTGCAGATGAAATCGACAACCGCGAGATCCTTGTAGCATTCTTCTCCTCAATTTATGACTATGTCTCGGGTTCCGTGTCGGATTTCAAACCCTAGCCATCATCTGGGCCAAAAATACCGATTTCAGCTAATATTTGTCGGGTGGTACGAAAATCGCCCGAAAAGTGCAGATGAAATCGACGACCGCGAGATCCATGTAGCATTCTTCTCCTAAATTTATGACTGTGTCTCGGGTTCCGTGTCAGATTTCAAACCCTAGCCATCGTCTGGCCCGAAAATACCGATTTCGGCCCATTTTTGTCGGGTGGTACGAAAATCGCCCGAAAAGTGCAGATGAAATCGACGACCGCGAGATCCTTATAGCATTCTTCTCAAAAATTTATGACTGTGTCTCACGTTCCGTGTCGGATTTCAAACCCTAGCAAACGTGTGGCCCGAAAATACCGATTTCAGCCCATTTTTGTCGGGTGGTACGAAAATCGCCCGAAAAGTGCAGATGAAATCGACGACCACGAGATCCTTGTAGCGTTCTTCTCCTAAATTTATGACTGTGTCTCGGGTTCCGTGTCAAATTTCAAACCCTAGCCATCGTCTGGCCCGAAAATACCGATTTCGGCCCATTTTTGTCGGGTGGTACGAAAATCGCCCGAAAAGTGCAGATGAAATCGACGACCGCGAGATCCTTATAGCATTCTTCTCCAAAATTTATGACTGTGTCTCAGGTTCCGTGTCGGATTTCAAACCCTAGCCATCGTGTGGCCCGAAAATACCGATTTCGGCCCATTTTTGTCGGGTGGTACGAAAATCGCCCGAAAAGTGCAGATGAAATCGACGACCGCGAGATCCTTGTAGCATTCTTCTCCAAAATTTATGACTGTGTCTCGGGTTTCGTGTCGGATTTCAAACCCTAGCCAATCGTCTGGCCCAAAAATACCGATTTCGGCCCATTTTTGTCAGGTGGTACGAAAATCGCCCGAAAAGTGCAGATGAAATCGACGACCGCGAGATCCTTGTAGCATTCTTCTCCTAAATTTATGACTGTGTCTCGGGTTCCGTGTCAGATTTCAAACCCTAGCCATCGTCTGGCCCGAAAATACCGATTTCAGCCCATTTTTGTCGGGTGGTACGAAAATCGCCCGAAAAGTCCAGATGAAATCGACGACCGCGAGATCCTTGTAGCATTCTTCTCCAAAATTTATGACTGTGTCTCGGGTTTCGTGTAGGATTTCAAACCCTAGCCATCGTCTGGCCCGAAAATACCGATTTCGGCCCATTGTTGTCGGGCGGTATGAAAATCGCCCAAAAAGTGCAGATGAAATTGACGACCGCGAGATCCTTATAGCATTCTTCTCCTCAATTTATGACTGTGTCTCGGGTTCCGTGTCGGATTTCAAACCCTAGCCATCGTCTGGCCCGAAAATACCGATTTCGGCCCATTTTTTTCGGGTGGTACGAAAATCGCCCGAAAAGTGCAGATGAAATCGACGACCGCGAGATTCTTGTAGCATTCTTCTCCTAAATTTATGACTGTGTCTCGGGTTTCGTGTCGGATTTCAAACCCTAGCCATCGTCTGGCCCGAAAAATACCGATTTCGGCCCATTTTTGTTGGGGGGTACGAAAATCGCCCGAAAAGTGCAGATGAAATCGACGACCGCGAGATCCTTATAGAATTCTTCTCCAAAATTTATGACTGTGTCTCAGGTTCCGTGTCGGATTTCAAACCCTAGCCATCGTGTGGCCCGAAAATACTGATTTCGGCCCATTTTTGTCGGGTGGTACGAAAATCGCCCGAAAAGTGGAGATGAAATCGACGACCGCGAGATCCTTGTAGCATTCTTCTCCTAAATTTATGACTGTGTCTCGGGTTCCGTGTCAGATTTCAAACACTAGCCATCGTCTAGCCCGAAAATACCGATTTCGCCCTATTTTTGTCGGGTGGTACGAAAATCACCCGAAAAGTGCAGATGAAATCGACGACCGCGAGATCCTTATAGCATTCTTCTCCAAAATTTGTGACTTTGTCTCACGTTCCGTGTCGGATTTCAAACCCTAGCCAACGTGTGGCCCGAAAATACCGATTTCAGCCCATTTTTGTCGGGTGGTACGAAAATCGCCCGAAAAGTAAAGATGAAATCGACGACCGCGAGATTCTTGTAGCATTCTTCTCCTAAATTTATGACTGTGTCTCGGGTTTCGAGTCGGATTTCAAACCCTAGCCATCGTTTGGCCCAAAAATACCGATTTTGGCCCATTTTTGTCGGGTGGTCAAAAATCGCCCGAAAAGTGCAGACGAAATTGACGACCGCGAGATTCTTGTAGCATTCTTCTCCTAAATTTATGACTGTGTCTCGGGTTTCGTGTCGGATTTCAAACCCTAGCCATCCTTTGGCCCGAAAATACCGATTTCGGCTCATTTTTGTCGGGTGGTACAAAAATTGCCCGAAAAGTGAAGATGAAATAGACGACCGCGAGATCCTTGTACCATTCTTCTCCTAATTTTATGACTGTGTCTCGGGTTCCGTGTCGGATTTCAAACCCTAGCCATCGTCTGGCCCGAAAATACCGATTTCGGCCCATTTTTGTCGGGTGGTACGAAAATCGCCCGAAAAGTGCAGATGAAATCGACAACCGCGAGATCCTTGTAGCATTCTTCTCCTCAATTTATGACTATGTCTCGGGTTCCGTGTCGGATTTCAAACCCTAGCCATCGTCTGGGCCAAAAATACCGATTTCAGCTAATATTTGTCGGGTGGTACGAAAATCGCCCGAAAAGTGCAGATGAAATCGACGACCGCGAGATCCATATAGCATTCTTCTCCTAAATTTATGACTGTGTCTCGGGTTCCGTGTCAGATTTCAAACCCTAGCCATCGTCTGGCCCGAAAATACCGATTTCGGCCCATTTTTGTCGGGTGGTACGAAAATCGCCCGAAAAGTGCAGATGAAATCGACGACCGCGAGATCCTTATAGCATTCTTCTCAAAAATTTATGACTGTGTCTCACGTTCCGTGTCGGATTTCAAACCCTAGCAAACGTGTGGCCCGAAAATACCGATTTCAGCCCATTTTTGTCGGGTGGTACGAAAATCGCCCGAAAAGTGCAGATGAAATCGACGACCACGAGATCCTTGTAGCATTCTTCTCCTAAATTTATGACTGTGTCTCGGGTTCCGTGTCAAATTTCAAACCCTAGCCATCGTCTGGCCCGAAAATACCGATTTCGGCCCATTTTTGTCGGGTGGTACGAAAATCGCCCGAAAAGTGCAGATGAAATCGACGACCGCGAGATCCTTGTAGCATTCTTCTCCTCAATTTATGACTGTGTCTCAGGTTCCGTGTCGGATTTCAAACCCTAGCCATCGTCTGGCCCGAAAATACCGATTTCGGCCCATTTTTGTCGGGTGGTACGAAAATCGCCCGAAAAGTGCAGATGAAATCGACGACCGCGAGATTCTTGTAGCATTCTTCTCCTGAATTTCTGACTGTGTCTCGGGTTCCGTGTCGGATTTCAAACCCTAGCCATCGTCTGGCCCGAAAATACCGATTTCGGCCCATTTTTGTCGGGTGGTACGAAAATCGCCCGAAAAGTGCAGATGAAATCGACGACCGCGAGATTCTTGTAGCATTCTTCTCCTTAATTTATGACTGTGTCTCGGGTTCCGTGTCGGATTTCAAACCCTAGCCATCGTCTGGCCCGAAAATACCGATTTCGACCCATTTTTGTCGGGTGGTACGAAAATCGCCCGAAAAGTGCAGATGAAATCGACGACCGCGAGATCCTTGTAGCATTCTTCTCCTAAATTTATGACTGTGTCTCGGGTTCCGTGTCAGATTTCAAACCCTAGCCATCGTCTGGCCCGAAAATACCGATTTCGGCCCATTTTTTTCGGGTGGTACGAAAATCGCCCGAAAAGTGCAGATGAAATCGACGACCGCGAGATCCTTGTAGCATTCTTCTCCTAAATTTATGACTGTGTCTCGGGTTCCGTGTCAGATTTCAAACCCTAGCCATCGTCTGGCCCGAAAATACCGATTTCGTCCCATTTTTGTCGGGTGGTACGAAAATCGCCCGAAAAGTGCAGATGAAATCGACGACCGCGAGATCCTTGTAGCATTCTTCTCCTCAATTTATGACTGTGTCTCGGGTTCCGTGTCGGATTTAAAACCCTAGCCATCGTCTAGACCGAAAATACCGATTTCGGCAAATTTTTGTCGGGTGGTACGAAAATCGCCTGAAAAGTGCAGATGAAATCGACGACCGCGAGATCCTTGTAGCATTCTTCTCCTAAATTTATGACTGTGTCTCGGGTTCCGTGTCGGATTTCAAATCCTAGCCATCGTCTGGCCCAAAAATACCGATTTCGACCCATTTTTGTCGCGTGGTACGAAGATCGCCCGAAAAGTGCAGATGAAATAGACGACTGCGATATCCTTGTACCATTTTTCTCCTAATTTTATGACTGTGTCTCGGGTTCCGTGTCGGATTTCAAACCCTAGCCATCGTCTGGCCCGAAAATACCGATTTCGGCCCATTTTTGTCGGGTGGTACGAAAATCGCCCGAAAAGTGCAGATGAAATCGACAACCGCGAGATTCTTGTAGCATTCTTCTCCTAAATTTATGACTTTGTCTCGGGTTTCGTGTCGCATTTTAAACCCTAGCCATCGTCTGGCCCGAAAATACCGATTTCGGCCAATTTTTGTCGGGTGGTACGAAAATCGCCCGAAAAGTCCAGATGAAATCGACGACCGCGAGATCCTTGTAGCATTCTTCTCCTAAATTTATGACTGTGTCTCGGGTTCCGTGTAGGATTTCAAACCCTAGCCATCGTCTGGCCCGAAAATACCGATTTCGACCCATTTTTGTCGGGTGGTACGAAAATCGCCCAAAAAGTGCAGATGAAATCGACGACCGCGAGATCCTTATAGCATTCTTCTCCTCAATTTATGACTGTGTCTCGGGTTCCGTGTCGGATTTCAAACCCTAGCCATCGTCTGGCCCGAAAATACCGATTTAGGCCCATTTTTGTCGGGTGGTACGAAAATGGCCCGAAAAGTCCAGATGAAATCGACGATCGCGAGATCCTTGTAGCATTCTTCTCCTAAATTTATGACTGTGTCTCGGGTTCCGTGTTAGATTTCAAACCCTAGCCATCGTCTGGCCCGAAAATACCGATTTCGGCCCATTTTTGTCGGGTGGTACGAAAATCGCCCGAAAAGTGCAGATGAAATCGACGACCGCGAGATCCTTATAGCATTCTTCTCCAAAATTTATGACTGTGTCTCACGTTTAGTGTCGGATTTCAAACCCTAGACATCGTGTGGCCCGAAAATACCGATTTCGACCCATTTTTGTCGGGTGGTACGAAAATCGCCTGAAAAGTGCAGATGAAATCGACAACCGCGATATCGTTGTAGCATTCTTCTCCATAATTTATGACTGTGTCTCGGGTTCCGTGTCGGATTTCAAATCCTTGCCATCGTTTGGCCCGAAAATACCGATTTCGGCCCATTTTTGTCGGGTGGTACGAAAATCGCCCGAAAAGTGCAGATGAAATCGACGACCGCGAGATTCTTGTAGCATTCTTCTCCTAAATTTATGACTGTGTCTCGGGTTTCGTGTCGGATTTCAAACCCTAGCCATCGTCTGGCCCGAAAAATACCGATTTCGGCCCATTTTTGTCGGGTGGTACGAAAATCGCCCGAAAAGTGCAGATGAAATCGACAACCGCGAGATCCTTGTAGCATTCTTCTCCTCAATTTATGACTATGTCTCGGGTTCCGTGTCGGATTTCAAACCCTAGCCATCATCTGGGCCAAAAATACCGATTTCAGCTAATATTTGTCGGGTGGTACGAAAATCGCCCGAAAAGTGCAGATGAAATCGACGACCGCGAGATCCATGTAGCATTCTTCTCCTAAATTTATGACTGTGTCTCGGGTTCCGTGTCAGATTTCAAACCCTAGCCATCGTCTGGCCCGAAAATACCGATTTCGGTCCATTTTTGTCGGGTGGTACGAAAATCGCCCGAAAAGTGCAGATGAAATCGACGACCGCGAGATCCTTATAGCATTCTTCTCCAAAATTTATGACTGTGTCTCACGTTCCGTGTCGGATTTCAAACCCTAGCCAACGTGTGGCCCGAAAATACCGATTTCAGCCCATTTTTGTCGGGTGGTACGAAAATCGCCCGAAAAGTGCAGATGAAATCGACGACAGCGAGATCCTTGTAGCATTCTTCTCCTAAATTTATTACTGTGTCTCGGGTTCCGTGTCAAATTTCAAACCCTAGCCATCGTCTGGCCCGAAAATACCGATTTCGGCCCATTTTTGTCGGGTGGTACGAAAATCGCCCGAAAAGTGCAGATGAAATCGACGACCGCGAGATCCTTGTAGCATTCGTCTCCTCAATTTATGACTGTGTCTCGGGTTCCGTGTCGGATTTCAAACCCTAGCCATCGTCTGGACTGAAAATACCGATTTCGGCTAATTTTTGTCAAGTGGTACGAAAATCGCCCGAAAAGTGAAGATGAAATCGACGACCGCGAGATTCTTGTAGCATTCTTCTCCTAAATTTATGACTGTGTCTCGGGTTTCGAGTCGGATTTCAAACCCTAGCCATCGTTTGGCCCAAAAATACCGATTTTGGCCCATTTTTGTCGGGTGGTCAAAAATCGCCCGAAAAGTGCAGACGAAATTGACGACCGCGAGATCCTTGTAGCATTCTTCTCCTAAATTTATTACTGTGTCTCGGGTTCCGTGTCGGATTTCAAACCCTAGCCATTGTCTGGCCCGAAAATACCGATTTCGGCTCATTTTTGTCGGGTGGTACAAAAATTGCCCGAAAAGTGCAGATGAAATCGACGACCGCGAGATCCTTGTAGCATTCGTCTCCTCAATTTATGACTGTGTCTCGGGTTCCGTGTCGGATTTCAAACCCTAGCCATCGTCTGGACTGAAAATACCGATTTCGGCTAATTTTTGTCAAGTGGTACGAAAATCGCCCGAAAAGTGAAGATGAAATCGACGACCGCGAGATTCTTGTAGCATTCTTCTCCTAAATTTATGACTGTGTCTCGGGTTTCGAGTCGGATTTCAAACCCTAGCCATCGTTTGGCCCAAAAATACCGATTTTGGCCCATTTTTGTCGGGTGGTCAAAAATCGCTCGAAAAGTGCAGACGAAATTGACGACCGCGAGATTCTTGTAGCATTCTTCTCCTAAATTTATGACTGTGTCTCGGGTTTCGTGTCGGATTTCAAACCCTAGCCAACGTGTGGCCCGAAAATACCGATTTCAGCCCATTTTTGTCGGGTGGTACGAAAATCGCCCGAAAAGTGCAGATGAAATCGACGACCGCGAGATCCTTGTAGCATTCTTCTCCTAAATTTATTACTGTGTCTCGGGTTCCGTGTCGGATTTCAAACCCTAGCCATCTTTTGGACCGAAAATACCGATTTTGGCTAATTTTTGTCTGGTGGTACGAAAATCGCCCGAAAAGTAAAGATGAAATCGACGACCGCGAGATTCTTGTAGCATTCTTCTCCTAAATATATGACTGTGTCTCGGGTTTCGAGTCGGATTTCAAACCCTAGCCATCGTTTGGCCCAAAAATACCGATTTTGGCCCATTTTTGTCGGGTGGTCAAAAATCGCCCGAAAAGTGCAAACGAAATTGACGACCGCGAGATTCTTGTAGCATTCTTCTCCTAAATTTATGACTGTGTCTCGGGTTTCGTGTCGGATTTCAAACCCTAGCCATCCTTTGGCCCGAAAATACTGATTTCGACTCATTTTTGTCTGGTGGTACAAAATTGCCCGAAAAGTGAAGATGAAATTGACGACCGCGAGATCCTTGTACCATTCTTCTCCTAATTTTATGACTGTGTCTCGGGTTCCGTGTCGGATTTCAAACCCTAGCCATCGTCTGGCCTGAAAATACCGATTTCGGCCCATTTTTGTCGGGTGGTACGAAAATCGCCCGAAAAGTGCAGATGAAATCGACAACCGCGAGATCCTTGTAGCATTCTTCTCCTCAATTTATGACTATGTCTCGGGTTCCGTGTCGGATTTCAAACCCTAGCCATCGTCTGGGCCAAAAATACCGATTTCAGCTAATATTTGTCGGGTGGTACGAAAATCGCCCGAAAAGTGCAGATGAAATCGACGACCGCGAGATCCATATAGCATTCTTCTCCTAAATTTATGACTGTGTCTCGGGTTCCGTGTCAGATTTCAAACCCTAGCCATCGTCTGGCCCGAAAATACCGATTTCGGCCCATTTTTGTCGGGTGGTACGAAAATCGCCCGAAAAGTGCAGATGAAATCGACGACCGCGAGATCCTTATAGCATTCTTCTCAAAAATTTATGACTGTGTCTCACGTTCCGTGTCGGATTTCAAACCCTAGCAAACGTGTGGCCCGAAAATACCGATTTCAGCCCATTTTTGTCGGGTGGTACGAAAATCGCCCGAAAAGTGCAGATGAAATCGACGACCACGAGATCCTTGTAGCATTCTTCTCCTAAATTTATGACTGTGTCTCGGGTTCCGTGTCAAATTTCAAACCCTAGCCATCGTCTGGCCCGAAAATACCGATTTCGGCCCATTTTTGTCGGGTGGTACGAAAATCGCCCGAAAAGTGCAGATGAAATCGACGACCGTGAGATCCTTGTAGCATTCTTCTCCTAATTTTATGACTGTGTCTCGGGTTCTGTGTCAGATTTCAAACCCTAGCCATCGTCTGGCCCGAAAATACCGATTTCGGCCCATTTTTGTCGTGTTGTACGAAAATCGCCCGAAAAGTGCAGATGAAATAGACGACCGCAAGATCCTTGTAGCATTCTTCTCCTAATTTTATGACTGTGTCTCGGGTTCCGTGTCGGATTTCAAACCCTAGCCATCGTCTGGCCCGAAAATACCGATTTCGGCCCATTTTTGTCGGGTGGTACGAAAATCGCCCGAAAAGTGCAGATGAAATCGACGAGCGCGAGATTCTTGTAGCATTCTTCTCCTAAATTTATGAATGTGTCTCGGGTTCCGTGTCGGATTTCAAACCCTAGCCATCGTCTGGCCCGAAAATACCGATTTCGGCCCATTTTTGTCGGGTGGTACGAAAATCGCCCGAAAAGTGGAGATGAAATCGACGACCGCGAGATCCTTGTAGCATTCTTCTCCTAAATTTATGACTGTGTCTCGGGTTCCGTGTCAGATTTCAAACACTAGCCATCGTCTAGCCCGAAAATACCGATTTCGGCCTATTTTTGTCGGGTGGTACGAAAATCACCCGAAAAGTGCAGATGAAATCGACGACCGCGAGATCCTTATAGCATTCTTCTCCAAAATTTGTGACTTTGTCTCACGTTCCGTGTCGGATTTCAAACCCTAGCCAACGTGTGGCCCGAAAATACCGATTTCAGCCCATTTTTGTCGGGTGGTACGAAAATCGCCCGAAAAGTAAAGATGAAATCGACGACCGCGAGATTCTTGTAGCATTCTTCTCCTAAATTTATGACTGTGTCTCGGGTTTCGAGTCGGATTTCAAACCCTAGCCATCGTTTGGCCCAAAAATACCGATTTTGGCCCATTTTTGTCGGGTGGTCAAAAATCGCCCGAAAAGTGCAGACGAAATTGACGACCGCGAGATCCTTGTAGCATTCTTCTCCTAAATTTATTACTGTGTCTCGGGTTCCGTGTCGGATTTCAAACCCTAGCCATCGTCTGGCCCGAAAATACCGATTTCGGCTCATTTTTGTCGGGTGGTACAAAAATTGCCCGAAAAGTGCAGATGAAATCGACGACCGCGAGATCCTTGTAGCATTCGTCTCCTCAATTTATGACTGTGTCTCGGGTTCCGTGTCGGATTTCAAACCCTAGCCATCGTCTGGACTGAAAATACCGATTTCGGCTAATTTTTGTCAAGTGGTACGAAAATCGCCCGAAAAGTGAAGATGAAATCGACGACCGCGAGATTCTTGTAGCATTCTTCTCCTAAATTTATGACTGTGTCTCGGGTTTCGAGTCGGATTTCAAACCCTAGCCATCGTCTGGGCCAAAAATACCGATTTTGGCCCATTTTTGTAGGGTGGTCAAAAATCGCTCGAAAAGTGCAGACGAAATTGACGACCGCGAGATTCTTGTAGCATTCTTCTCCTAAATTTATGACTGTGTCTCGGGTTTCGTGTCGGATTTCAAACCCTAGCAATCCTTTGGCCAGAAAATACCGATTTCGGCCCATTTTTGTCGGGTGGTACAAAAATTGCCCGAAAAGTGAAGATGAAATAGACGACCGCGAGATCCTTGTACCATTCTTCTCCTAATTTTATGACTGTGTCTCGGGTTCCGTGTCGGATTTCAAACCCTAGCCATCGTCTAGCCCGAAAATACCGATTTCGGCCCATTTTTGTCGGGTGGTACGAAAATCGCCCGAAAAGTGCAGATGAAATCGACAACCGCGAGATCCTTGTAGCATTCTTCTGCTCAATTTATGACTATGTCTCGGGTTCCGTGTCGGATTTCAAACCCTAGCCATCGTCTGGCCCGAAAATACCGATTTCAGCCAATTTTTGTCGGGTGGTACGAAAATCGCCCGAAAAGTGCAGATCAAATCGACGACCGCGAGATCCTTGTAGCATTCTTCTCCTAAATTTATGACTGTTTCTCGGGTTCCGTGTTAGATTTCAAACCCTAGCCATCGTCTGGCCCGAAAATACCGATTTCGGCCCATTTTTG
>JBBPBP010000889.1:327902-351798 GCA_037974735.1 Cicer chorassanicum | reverse complement strand
GTCGGGTGGTACGAAAATCGCCCGAAAAGTGCAGATGAAATCGACGACCGCGAGATCCTTGTAGCATTCTTCTCCTAAATTTATGACTGTGTCTCGGGTTTCGTGTCGGATTTCAAACCCTAGCCATCGTCTGGCCCGAAAATACCGATGTCGGCCTATTTTTGTCGGGTGGTACGAAAATCGCCCGAAAAGTGCAGATGGAATCGATGACCGCGATATCCTTGTAGCATTCTTCTCCTCAATTTATGACTGTGTCTCGGGTTCCGTGTCGGATTTCAAACCCTAGCCATCGTCTGGACCGAAAATACCGATTTCGGCTAATTTTTGTCGGGTGGTACGAAAATCGCCCGAAAAGTGCAGATGAAATCGACGACTGCGAGATTCTTGTAGCATTCTTCTCCTAAATTTATGACTGTGTCTCGGGTTTCGTGTCGGATTTCAAACCCTAGCCATCGTCTGGCCCGAAAATACTGATTTCGGCCCATTTTTGTCGGGTGGTACGAAAATCGCCCGAAAAGTGCAGATGAAATCGACGACCGCTAGATCCTTGTAGCATTCTTCTCCTAAATTTATGACTGTGTCTCGGGTTTCGTGTCGGATTTCAAACCCTAGCCATCGTCTGGCCCGAAAATACCGATTTCGGCCCATTTTTGTCGGGTGGTACGAAAATCGCCCGAAAAGTGCAGATGAAATCGACAACCGCGAGATCCTTGTAGCATTCTTCTCCTCAATTTATGACTGTGTCTCAAGTTCCGTGTCGGATTTAAAACCCTAGCCATCGTCTGGACCGAAAATACCTATTTCGGCTAATTTTTGTCGGGTGGTACGAAAAATTGCCCGAAAAGTGCAGATGAAATCGACGACCGCGAGATTCTTGTAGCATTCTTCTCCTAAATTTATGACTGTGTCTCGGGTTCCGTGTCGGATTTCAAATCCTAGCCATCGTCTGGCCCAAAAATACCGATTTCGACCCATTTTTGTCGCGTGGTACGAAGATCGCCCGAAAAGTGCAGATGAAACAGACGACTGCGATTTCCTTGTACCATTTTTCTCCTAATTTTATGACTGTGTCTCGGGTTCCGTGTCGGATTTCAAACCCTAGCCATCGTCTGGCCCGAAAATACCGATTTCGGCCCATTTTTGTCGGGTGGTACGAAAATCGCCCGAAAAGTGCAGATGAAATCGACGACCGCGAGATCCTTGTAGCATTCTTCTCCTCAATTTATGACTGTGTCTCGGGTTCCGTGTCGGATTTAAAACCCTAGCCATCGTCTAGACCGAAAATACCGATTTCGGCAAATTTTTGTCGGGTGGTACGAAAATCGCCTGAAAAGTGCAGATGAAATCGACGACCGCGAGATCCTTGTAGCATTCTTCTCCTAAATTTATGACTGTGTCTCGGGTTCCGTGTCCGATTTCAAACCGTAGCCATCGTCTGGCCTGACAATACCGATTTCGGCCCATTTTTGTCGGGTGGTACGAAAATCGCCCGAAAAGTGCAGATGAAATCGACGACCGCGAGATCCTTATAACATTCTTCTCCAAAATTTATGACTGTGTCTCAGGTTCCGTGTCAGATTTCAAACAACGTGTGGCCCGAAAATACTGATTTCGGCCCATTTTTTTCGGGTGGTACGAAAATCGCCCGAAAAGTGCAGATGAAATCGACGACCGCGAGATCCTTGTAGCATTCTTCTCCTAAATTTATGACTGTGTCTCGGGTTTCGTGTCGGATTTCAAACAACGTGTGGCCCGAAAATACTGATTTCGGCCCATTTTTGTCGGGTGGTACGAAAATCGCCCGAAAAGTGCAGATGAAATCGACGACCGCGAGATCCTTGTAGCATTCTTCTCCTAAATTTATGACTATGTCTCGGGTTCCGTGTCGGATTTCAAACCCTAGCCATCGTCTGGCCCGAAAATACCGATTTCGGCCCATTTTTGTCGGGTGGTACGAAAATCGCCCGAAAAGTCCAGATGAAATCGACGACCGCGAGATTCTTGTAGCATTCTTCTCCTAAATTTATGACTGTGTCTCGGGTTTCGTGTCGGATTTCAAACCCTAGCCATCGTTTGGCCCGAAAATACCGATTTCGGCCCATTTTTGTCGGGTGGTACGAAAATCGCCGGAAAAGTGGAGATGAAATCGACGACCGCGAGATTCTTGTAGTATTCTACTCCTAAATTTATGACTGTGTCTCGGGTTCTGTGTCGGATTTCAAACCCTAGCCATCGTCTGGCCCGAAAATACCGATTTCGGCCCATTATTGTCTGGTGGTACGAAAATCGCCCGAAAAGTCCAGATGAAATCGACGACCGCGAGATTCTTATAGTATTCTACTCCTAAATTTATGACTGTGTCTCGGGTTCCGTGTCAAATTTCAAACCCTAGCCATCGTCTGACCCGAAAATACCGATTTCGGCCCATTTTTGTCGGGTGGTACGAAAATCGCCCGAAAAGTGCAGATGAAATCGACGACCGCGAGATTCTTGTAGCATTCTTCTCCTAAATTTATGACTGTGTCTCGGGTTTTGTGTTGGATGTCAAACCCTAGCCATCGTCCGGACCGAAAATACCGATTTCGGCTAATTTTTGTCAGGTGGTACGAAAATCCCCCGAAAAGTGCAGATGAAATCGACGACCGCGAGATTCTTGTAGCATTCTTCTCCTAAATTTATGACTGTGTCTCGGGTTTCGTGTCGGATTTCAAACCCTAGCCATCGTCTGGCCCGAAAATACCGATTTCGGCCCATTTTTGTCGGGTGATACGAAAATCGCCCGAAAAGTGCAGATGAAATCGACAACGGCAAGATCCTTGTAGCATTTTTCTCCTCAATTTATGACTGTGTCTCGGGTTCCGTGTCGGATTTAAAACCCTAGCCATCGTCTGGACCGAAAATACCTATTTTGGCTAATTTTTGTCGGGTGGTACGAAAAATTGCCCGAAAAGTGCAGATGAAATCGACGACCGCGAGATTCTTGTAGCATTCTTCTCCTAAATTTATGACTGTGTCTCGGGTTCCGTGTCGGATTTCAAATCCTAGCCATCGTCTGGCCCAAAAATACCGATTTCGACCCATTTTTGTCGCGTGGTACGAAGATCGCCCGAAAAGTGCAGATGAAACAGACGACTGCGATATCCTTGTACCATTTTTCTCCTAATTTTATGACTGTGTCTCGGGTTCCGTGTCGGATTTCAAACCCTAGCCATCGTCTGGCCCGAAAATACCGATTTCGGCCCATTTTTGTCGGGTGGTACGAAAATCGCCCGAAAAGTGCAGATGAAATCGACAACCGCGAGATCCTTGTAGCATTCTTCTCCTCAATTTATGACTATGTCTCGGGTTCCGTGTCGGATTTCAAACCCTAGCCATCGTCTGGGCCAAAAATACCGATTTCAGCTAATATTTGTCGGGTGGTACGAAAATCGCCCGAAAAGTGCAGATGAAATCGACGACCGCGAGATCCATGTAGCATTCTTCTCCTAAATTTATGACTGTTTCTCGGGTTCCGTGTTAGATTTCAAACCCTAGCCATCGTCTGGCCCGAAAATACCGATTTCGGCCCATTTTTGTCGGGTGGTATGAAAATCGCCCGAAAAGTGCAGATGAAATCGACGACCGCGAGATCCTTATAGCATTCTTCTCCAAAATTTATGACTGTGTCTCACGTTCAGTGTCGGATTTCAAACCCTAGACATCGTGTGGCCCGAAAATACCGATTTCGACCCATTTTTGTCGGGTGGTACGAAAATCGCCTGAAAAGTGCAGATGAAATCGACAACCGCGATATCGTTGTAGCATTCTTCTCCATAATTTATGACTGTTACTCGGGTTCCGTGTCGGATTTCAAATCCTTGCCATCGTTTGGCCCGAAAATACCGATTTCGGCCCATTTTTGTCGGGTGGTACGAAAATCGCCCGAAAAGTGCAGATGAAATCGACGACCGCGAGATTCTTGTAGCATTCTTCTCCTAAATTTATGACTGTGTCTCGGGTTTCGTGTCGGATTTCAAACCCTAGCCATCGTCTGGCCCGAAAATACTGATTTCGGCCCATTTTTGTCTGGTTGTACGAAAATCGCCCGAAAAGTGCAGATTAAATCGCCGACTGCGAGATCCTTGTAGCATTCTTCTCCTATATTTATGACTGTGTCTCGTGTACCGTGTCAGATTTCAAACCCTAGCCATTGTCTGGCCTGAAAATACCGATTTTGGCCCATTTTTGTCGGGTGGTACGAAAATCGCTCGAAAAGTGCAGATGAAATCGACGACCGCGAGATTCTTGTAGCATTCTTCTCCTAAATTTATGATTGTGTCTCGGGTTTCGTGTCGGATTTCAAACCCTAGCCATCGTTTGGCCCGAAAATACCGATTTCGGCCCATTTTTGTCAAGTGGTACGAAAATCGCCCGAAAAGTGCAGATGAAATCGACGACCGCGAGATCTTTGTAGCATTCTTCTCCTCAATTTATGACTGTGTCTCAAGTTTCGTGTCGGATTTCAAACCCTAGCCATCGTCTGGCCCGAAAATACCGATTTCGGCCCATATTTGTCTGGTTGTACGAAAATCGCCCGAAAAGTGCAGATTAAATCGACGACTGCGAGATCCTTGTAGCATTCTTTTTCTATATTTATGACTGTGTCTCGTGTACCGTGTCAGATTTCAAACCCTAGCCATCGTCTGGCCCGAAAATACCGATTTTGGCCCATTTTTGTCAGGTGGTATGAAAATCGCTCGAAAAGCGCAGATGAAATCGACGACCGCGAGATTCTTGTAGCATTCTTCTCCTAAATTTATGACTGTGTCTCGGGTTTCGTGTCGGATTTCAAACCCTAGCCATCGTTTGGCCCGAAAATACCGATTTCGGCCCATTTTTGTCAAGTGGTACGAAAATCGCCCGAAAAGTGCAGATGAAATCGACGACCGCGAGATCTTTGTAGCATTCTTCTCCTCAATTTATGACTGTGTCTCGGGTTTTGTGTCGAATTTCAAACCCTAGCCATCGTCTGGCCCGAAAATACCGATTTCGGTCCATTTTTGTCGGGTGGTACGAAAATCGCCCGAAAAGTGCAGATGAAATCGACGACCGCGAGATTCTTGTAGCATTCTTCTCCTAAATTTATGACTGTGTCTCGGGTTTCGTGTCGGATTTCAAACCCTAGCCATCGTTTGGCCCGAAAATACCGATTTCGGCCCATTTTTGTCGGGTGGTCCGAAAATTGCCCGAAAAGTGGAGATGAAATCGACGACCGCGAGATTCTTGTAGCATTCTTCTCCTAAATTTAGGACTGTGTCTCGGGTTTCGTGTCGGATTTCAAACCCTAGCCATCGTCTGGCCCGAAAATACCGATTTCGGCTCATTTTTGTCGGGTGGTACGAAAATCGCCCGAAAAGTGCAGATGAAATCGACGACCGCGAGATCCTTGTAGCATTCTTCTCCTAAATTTATGACTGTGTCTCGGGTTTCGTGTCGGATTTCAAACCCTAGCCATCGTTTGGCCCGAAAATACCGATTTCGGCCCATTTTTGTCGGGTGGTACGAAAATTGCCCGAAAAGTGGAGATGAAATCGACGACCGCGAGATTCTTGTAGCATTCTTCTCCTAAATTTAGGACTGTGTCTCGGGTTTCGTGTCGGATTTCAAACCCTAGCCATCGTTTGGCCCGAAAGTACCGATTTCGGCCCATTTTTGTCGGGTGGTACGAAAATCGCCCGAAAAGTGCAGATGAAATCGACGACCGCGAGATCCTTGTAGCATTCTTCTCCTAAATTTATGACTGTGTCTCGGGTTCCGTGTCGGATTTCAAACCCTAGCCATTGTCTGGCCCGAAAATACCAATTTCGGCCCATTTTTGTCAGGTGGTACGAAAATGGCCTGAAAAGTCCAGATGAAATCGACGACCGCGAGATCCTTATAGCATTCTTCTCCAAAATTTTGTGACTGTGTCTCGGGTTCCGTGTCGGATTGCAAACCCTAGCCATCGTCTGGCCCGAAAATACCGATTTCGGCCCATTTTTGTCGGGTGGTACGAAAATCGCCCGAAAAGTGCAGATGAAATCGACGACCGCGAGATCCTTGTAGCATTCTTCTATTCAATTTATGACTGTGTCTCAGGTTTCGTGTCGGATTGCAAACCCTAGCCATCGTCTGGCCCAAAAATACCGATTTCAGCCCATTTTTGTCGGGTGGTACGAAAATCGCCCGAAATGTGCAGATGAAATCGACGACCGCGAGATCCTTATAGCATTCTTCTCCAAAATTTTTGATTGTGTCTCGGGTTCGGTGTCGGATTTCAAACCCTAGCCATCGTCTGGCCCGAAAATACCGATTTCGGCCCATTTTTGTCGGGTTGTACGAAAATCGCCCGAAAAATGCAGATGAAATCGACGACCGCGAGATTCTTGTAGCATTCTTCTCCTAAATTTATGACCGTGTCTCGGGTTCCGTGTCAAATTTCAAACCCTAGCCATCGTAAAGCCCGAAAATACCGATTTCGGCCCATTTTTGTCGGGTGGTACGAAAATCGCCCGAAAAGTGCAGATGAAATCGACGACCGCGAGATTCTTGTAGCATTCTTCTCCTAAATTTATGACTGTGTCTCGGGTTCCGTGTCGGATTTAAAACCCCTGCCATCGTTTGGCCCGAAAATACCGATTTCGGCCCATTTTTGTCGGGTGGTACGAAAATCGCCCGAAAAGTGCAGATGAAATCGACGACCGCGAGATTCTTGTAGCATTCTTCTCCTAAATTTATGACTGTGTCTCGGGTTTCGTGTCGGATTTCAAACCCTAGCCATCGTTTGGCCCGAAAATACCGATTTCGGCCCATTTTTGTCGGGTTGTACGAAAATCGCCCGAAAAGTGCAGATGAAATAGACGACCGCGAGATCCTTCTAGCATTCTTCTCCTAATTTTATGACTGTGTCTCGGGTTCCGTGGCGGATTTCAAACCATAGCCATCGTCTGGCCCGAAAATACCGATTTCGGCCCATTTTTGTCGGGTGGTACGAAAATCGCCCAAAAAGTGCAGATGAAATCGACGACCGCGAGATCCTTATAGCATTCTTCTCCAAAATTTATGACTGTGTCTCAGGTTCCGTGTCGGATTTCAAACCCTAGCCATCGTGTGGCCCGAAAATACAGATTTCGGCCCATTTTTGTCGGGTGGTACGAAAATCGCCCGAAAAGTGCAGATGAAATCGACGAACGCGATATCCTTGTAGCATTCTTCTCCTAAATTTATGACTGTGTCTCGGGTTTCGTGTCGGATTTCAAACCCTAGCCATCGTCTGGCCCGAAAATACCGATTTCGGCCCATTTTTGTCGGGGGGTACGAAAATCGCCCGAAAAGTGCAGATGAAATCGACGACCGCGAGATTCTTGTAGCATTCTTCTCCTAAATTTATGAGTGTGTCTCGAGTTTCGTGTCGGATTTCAAACCTAGCCATCGTTTGGCCCGAAAATACCGATTTCGGCCCATTTTTGTCGGGTGGTACGAAAATCGCCCGAAAAGTGCAAATGAAATAGACGACCGCGAGATCCTTGTAGCATTCTTCTCCTAATTTTATGACTGTGTCTCGGGTTCCGTGTCGGATTTCAAACCATAGCCATCGTCTGGCCCGAAAATACCGATTTCGGCCCATTTTTGTCGGGTGGTACGAAAATCGCCTGAAAAGTGCAGATGAAATCGACGACCGCGAGATCCTTATAGCATTCGTCTCCAAAATTTATGACTGTGTCTCAGGTTCCATGTCGGATTTCAAACCCTAGCCATCGTGTGGCCCGAAAATACCGATTTCGGCCCATTTTTGTCGGGTGGTACGAAAATCGCCCGAAAAGTGCAGATGAAATCGACGACCGCGAGATTCTTGTAGCATTCTTCTCCTAAATTTATGACTGTGTATCGGGTTTCGTGTCGGATTTCAAACCCTAGCCATCGTGTGGCCCGAAAATACCAATTTCGGCCCATTTTTGTCGGGTGGTACGAAAATGGCCTGAAAAGTCCAGATGAAATTGACGACCGCGAGATCCTTGTTGGATTCTTCTCCAAAATTTATGATTGTGTCTCGGGTTCCGTGTCGGATTGCAAACCCTAGCCATCGTCTGGCCCGAAAATACCGATTTCGGCCCATTTTTGTCGGGTGGTACGAAAATCGCCCGAAAAGTGCAGATGAAATCGACGACCGCGAGATTCTTGTAGCATTCTTCTCCTAAATTTATGACTGTGTCTTGGGTTCCGTGCCGGATTTCATACCCTAGCCATCGTGTGGCCCGAAAATACCGATTTCGGCCCATTTTTGTCTGGTGGTACGAAAATCGCCCGAAAAGTGCTGATGAAATCGACGACCGTGAGATTCTTTTAGCATTCTTCTCCTAAATTTATGATTGTATTTCGGGTTCCGTGTCAAATTTCAAACCCTAGCCATCGTCTGGCCCGAAAATACCGATTTCGGCCCATTTTTGTCGGGTGGTACGAAAATCGCCCGAAAAGTGCAGATGAAATCGACGACCGCGAGATTCTTGTAGCATTCTTCTCCTAAATTTATGACTGTGTCTCGGGTTTCGTGTCGGATTTCAAACCCTAGCCATCGTGTGGCCTGAAAATACCGATTTTGGCCCTTTTTTGTCGGGTGGTACCAAAATCGCCCGAAAAGTGCAGATGAAATCGACGACCGCGAGATTCTTGTAGCATTCTTCTCCTAAATTTATGACTGTGTCTTGGGTTCCGTGTGGGATTTCATACCCTAGCCATCGTGTGGCCCGAAAATACCGATTTCGGCCCATTTTTGTCGGGTGGTACGAAAATCGCCCGAAAAGTGCATATGAATTCGACGACCGCGAGATCCTTGTAGCATTCTTCTATTCAATTTATGACTGTGTCTCGGGTTTCGTGTCGGATTTCAAACCCTAGCCATCGTGTGGCCCGAAAATACCGATTTCGGCCCATTTTTGTCGGGTGGTACGAAAATCGCCCGAAAAGTGCAGATGAAATCGACGACCGCGAGATTCTTGTAGCATTCTTCTCCTAAATTTATGACTGTGTCTCGGGTTTCGTGTCGGATTTCAAACCCTTGCCATCGTTTGGCCCGAAAATACCGATTTCGGCCCATTTTTGTCGGGTGGTACAAAAATCGCCCGAAAAGTGCAGATGAAATCGACGACTGCGAGATCCTTATAGCATTCTTCTCCTCAATTTATGACTGTGTCTCGTGTTCCGTGTCGGATTTCAAACCCTAGCCATCATCTGGCCCGAAAATACCGATTTCGGCCCATTTTTGTCGGGTGGTACGAAAATCGCCCGAAAAGTGCAGATGAAATCGACGACCGCGAGATCCTTGTAGCATTCTTCTCCTAAATTTATGACTGTGTCTCGGGTTCCGTGTCAAATTTCAAACCGTAGCCATCGTCTGGCCCGAAAATACCGATTTCGGCCCATTTTTGTCGGGTGGTACGAAAATCTCCCGAAAAGTGCAGATGAAATCGACGACCGCGAGATTCTTGTAGCATTCTTCTCCTAAATTTATGACTGTGTCTCGGGTTTCGTGTCGGATTTCAAACTGTAGCCATCGTGTGGCCCGAAAATACCGATTTCGGCCCATTTTTGTCGGGTGGTACGAAAATCGCCCGAAAAGTGCAGATGAAATCGACGACCGCGAGATTCTTGTAGCATTCTTCTCCTAAATTTATGACTGTGTCTCGGGTTTCGTGTCAGATTTAAAACCCCTGCCATCGTTTGGCCCGAAAATACCGATTTCGGCCCATTTTTGTCGGGTGGTACGAAAATCGCCCGAAAAGTGCAGATGAAATCGACGACCGCGAGATTCTTGTAGCATTCTTCTCCTAAATTTATGACTGTGTCTCGGGTTTTGTGTCGGATGTCAAACCCTAGCCATCGTCTGGCCCGAAAAGACTGATTTTGGCCCATTTTTATCGGGTGGTATGAAAATCGCCCGAAAAGTGCAGATGAAATCGACGACCGCTAGATCCTTGTAGCATTCTTCTCCTAAATTTATGACTGTGTCTCGGGTTTCGTGTCGGATTTCAAACCCTAGCCATCGTCTGGCCCGAAAATACCGATTCCGGCCCATTTTTGTCGGGTGATACGAAAATCGCCCGAAAAGTGCAGATGAAATCGACAACCGCAAGATCCTTGTAGCATTTTTCTCCTCAATTTATGACTGTGTCTCGGGTTCCGTGTCGGATTTAAAACCCTAGCCATCGTCTGGACCGAAAATACCTATTTTGGCTAATTTTTGTCGGGTGGTACGAAAAATTGCCCGAAAAGTGCAGATGAAATCGACGACCGCGAGATTCTTGTAGCATTCTTCTCCTAAATTTATGACTGTGTCTCGGGTTCCGTGTCGGATTTCAAATCCTAGCCATCGTCTGGCCCAAAAATACCGATTTCGACCCATTTTTGTCGCGTGGTACGAAGATCGCCCGAAAAGTGCAGATGAAATAGACGACTGCGATATCCTTGTATCATTTTTCTCCTAATTTTATGACTGTGTCTCGGGTTCCGTGTCGGATTTCAAACCCTAGCCATCGTCTGGCCCGAAAATACCGATTTCGGCCCATTTTTGTCGGGTGATACGAAAATCGCCCGAAAAGTGCAGATGAAATCGACGACCGCGAGATCCTTGTAGCATTCTTCTCCTCAATTTATGACTGTGTCTCGGGTTCCGTGTCGGATTTAAAACCCTAGCCATCGTCTAGACCGAAAATACCGATTTCGGCAAATTTTTGTCGGGTGGTACGAAAATCGCCTGAAAAGTGCAGATTAAATCGACGACCGCGAGATCCTTGTAGCATTCTTCTCCTAAATTTATGACTGTGTCTCGGGTTCCGTGTCCGATTTCAAACCGTAGCCATCGTCTGGCCTGACAATACCGATTTCGGCCCATTTTTGTCGGGTGGTACGAAAATCGCCCGAAAAGTGCAGATGAAATCGACGACCGCGAGATTCTTGTAGCATTCTTCTCCTAAATTTATGACTGTGTCTCGGGTTCCGTGTCGGATTTCAAACCCTAGCCATCGTCTAGCCCGAAAATACCGATTTCGGCCCATTTTTGTCGGGTGGTACGAAAATCGCCCGAAAAGTGCAGATGAAATCGACGACCGCGAGATCCTTGTAGCATTCTTCTCCTAAATTTATGATTGTGTCTCGGGTTTCGTGTCGGATTTCAAACCCTAGCCATCGTCTGGCCCGAAAATACCGATTTCGGCCCATTTTTGTCGGGTGGTACGAAAATGGCCTGAAAAGTCCAGATGAAATCGACGACCGCGAGATCCTTGTAGCATTCTTCTCCAAAATTTATGACTGTGTCTCGGGTTCCGTGTCGGATTACAAACCCTAGCCATCGTCTGGCCCAAAAATACCGATTTCGTCCCATTTTTGTCGGGTGGTATGAAAATCGCCTGAAAAGTGCAGATGAAATCGCGACCGCGAGATCCTTGTAGCATTCTTCTCCTTAATTTATGACTGTGCCTCGGGTTCCGTGTCGGATTTCAAACCCTAGCCATCGTCTGGCCCGAAAATACCGATTTCGGCCCATTTTTGTCGGGTGGTACGAAAATCTCCCGAAAAGTGCAGATGAAATAGACGACCGCGAGATCCTTGTAGCATTCTTCTCCTAATTTTATGACTGTGTCTCAGGTTCTGTGTCGGATTTCAAACCATAGCCATCGTCTGGCCCGAAAATACTGATTTCGGCCCATTTTTGTCGGGTGGTACGACAATCGCCCGAAAAGTGCAGATGAAATCGACGACCGCGAGATCCTTGTAGCATTCTTCTCCTAAATTTATGACTGTGTCTCGGGTTTCGTGTCGGATTTCAAACCCTAGCCATCGTCTGGCCCGAAAATACCGATTTCGGCCCATTTTTGTCGGGTGGTATGAAAATCGCCCGAAAAGTGCAGATGAAATCGACGACCGCGAGATCCTTGTAGCATTCTTCTCCTAAATTTATGACTGTGTCTCGGGTTCCGTGTCAGATTTCAAACCCTAGCCATCGTCTGGCCCGAAAATACTGATTTCGGCCCATTTTTGTCGGGTGGTACGAAAATCGCCCGAAAAGTGCAGATGAAATCGACGACCGCGAGATCCTTGTAGCATTCTTCTCCTCAATTTATGACTGTGTCTCGGGTTCCGTGTCGGATTTAAAACCCTAGCCATCGTCTAGACCGAAAATACCGATTTCGGCAAATTTTTGTCGGGTGGTACGAAAATCGCCTGAAAAGTGCAGATGAAATCGACGACCGCGAGATCCTTGTAGCATTCTTCTCCTAAATTTATGACTGTGTCTCGGGTTCCGTGTCGGATTTCAAATCCTAGCCATCGTCTGGCCCAAAAATACCGATTTCGACCCATTTTTGTCGCGTGGTACGAAGATCGCCCGAAAAGTGCAGATGAAATAGACGACTGCGATATCCTTGTACCATTTTTCTCCTAATTTTATGACTGTGTCTCGGGTTCCGTGTCGGATTTCAAACCCTAGCCATCGTCTGGCCCGAAAATACCGATTTCGGCCCATTTTTGTCGGGTGGTACGAAAATCGCCCGAAAAGTGCAGATGAAATCGACGACCGCAAGATCCTTATAGCATTCTTCTCCTCAATTTATGACTGTGTCTCGGGTTCCGTGTCGGATTTCAAACCCTAGCCATCGTCTGGCCCGAAAATACCGATTTCGGCCCATTTTTGTCGGGTGGTACGAAAATCGCCCAAAAAGTGCAGATGAAATCGACGACCGCGAGATCCTTATAGCATTCTTCTCCAAAATTTATGACTGTGTCTCAGGTTCCGTGTCGGATTTCAAACCCTAGCCATCGTGTGGCCCGAAAATACAGATTTCGGCCCATTTTTGTCGGGTGGTACGAAAATCGCCCGAAAAGTGCAGATGAAATCGACGAACGCGATATCCTTGTAGCATTCTTCTCCTAAATTTATGACTGTGTCTCGGGTTTCGTGTCGGATTTCAAACCCTAGCCATCGTCTGGCCCGAAAATACCGATTTCGGCCTATTTTTGTTTGTTGGTACGAAAATCGCCCGAAAAGTGCAGATGAAATCGACGACCGCGAGATCCTTGTAGCATTCTTCTCCTAAATTTATGACTGTGTCTCGGGTTTCGTGTCGGATTTCAAACCCTAGCCATCGTTTGGCCCGAAAATACCGATTTCGGCCGATTTTTGTCGGGGGGTACGAAAATCGCCCGAAAAGTGCAGATGAAATCGACGACCGCGAGATTCTTGTAGCATTCTTCTCCTAAATTTATGAGTGTGTCTCGAGTTTCGTGTCGGATTTCAAACCTAGCCATCGTTTGGCCCGAAAATACCGATTTCGGCCCATTTTTGTCGGGTGGTACGAAAATCGCCCGAAAAGTGCAAATGAAATAGACGACCGCGAGATCCTTGTAGCATTCTTCTCCTAATTTTATGACTGTGTCTCGGGTTCCGTGTCGGATTTCAAACCATAGCCATCGTCTGGCCCGAAAATACCGATTTCGGCCCATTTTTGTCGGGTGGTACGAAAATCGCCTGAAAAGTGCAGATGAAATCGACGACCGCGAGATCCTTATAGCATTCGTCTCCAAAATTTATGACTGTGTCTCAGGTTCCATGTCGGATTTCAAACCCTAGCCATCGTGTGGCCCAAAAATACCGATTTCGGCCCATTTTTGTCGGGTGGTACGAAAATCGCCCGAAAAGTGCAGATGAAATCGACGACCGCGAGATTCTTGTAGCATTCTTCTCCTAAATTTATGACTGTGTCTCGGGTTTTGTGTCGGATGTCAAACCCTAGCCATCGTCTGGACCGAAAATACCGATTTCGGCTAATTTTTGTCAGGTGGTACGAAAATCCCCCGAAAAGTGCAGATGAAATCGACGACCGCGAGATTCTTGTAGCATTCTTCTCCTAAATTTATGACTGTGTCTCGGGTTTCGTGTCGGATTTCAAACCCTAGCCATCGTCTGGCCCGAAAATACCGATTTCGGCCCATTTTTGTCGGGTGATATGAAAATCGCCCGAAAAGTGCAGATGAAATCGACAACCGCAAGATCCTTGTAGCATTTTTCTCCTCAATTTATGACTATGTCTCGGGTTCCGTGTCGGATTTAAAACCCTAGCCATCGTCTGGACCGAAAATACCTATTCTGGCTAATTTTTGCCGGGTGGTACGAAAAATTGCCCGAAAAGTGCAGATGAAATCGACGACCGCGAGATTCTTGTAGCATTCTTCTCCTAAATTTATGACTGTGTCTCGGGTTCCGTGTCGGATTTCAAATCCTAGCCATCGTCTGGCCCAAAAATACCGATTTCGACCCATTTTTGTCGCGTGGTACGAAGATCGCCCGAAAAGTGCAGATGAAATAGACGACTGCGATATCCTTGTACCATTTTTCTCCTAATTTTATGACTGTGTCTCGGGTTCCGTGTCGGATTTCAAACCCTAGCCATCGTCTGGCCCGAAAATACCGATTTCGGCCCATTTTTGTCGGGTGGTACGAAAATCGCCCGAAAAGTGCAGATGAAATCGACGACCGCGAGATCCTTGTAGCATTCTTCTCCTCAATTTATGACTGTGTCTCGGGTTCCGTGTCGGATTTAAAACCCTAGCCATCGTCTAGACCGAAAATACCAATTTCGGCAAATTTTTGTCGGGTGGTATGAAAATCGCCTGAAAAGTGCAGATGAAATCGACGACCGCGAGATCCTTGTAGCATTCTTCTCCGAAATTTATGACTGTGTCTCGGGTTCCGTGTCCGATTTCAAACCGTAGCCATCGTCTAGCCTGACAATACCGATTTCGGCCCATTTTTGTCGGGTGGTACGAAAATCGCCCGAAAAGTGCAGATGAAATCGACGACCGCGAGATCCTTATAACATTCTTCTCCAAAATTTATGACTGTGTCTCAGGTTCCGTGTCAGATTTCAAACAACGTGTGGCCCGAAAATACTGATTTCGGCCCATTTTTTTCGGGTGGTACGAAAATCGCCCGAAAAGTGCAGATGAAATCGACGACCGCGAGATCCTTGTAGCATTCTTCTCCTAAATTTATGACTGTGTCTCGGGTTTCGTGTCGGATTTCAAACAACGTGTGGCCCGAAAATACTGATTTCGGCCCATTTTTGTCGGGTGGTACGAAAATCGCCCGAAAAGTGCAGATGAAATCGACGACCGCGAGATCCTTGTAGCATTCTTCTCCTAAATTTATGACTATGTCTCGGGTTCCGTGTCGGATTTCAAACCCTAGCCATCGTCTGGCCCGAAAATACCGATTTCGGCCCATTTTTGTCGGGTGGTACGAAAATCGCCCGAAAAGTCCAGATGAAATCGACGACCGCGAGATCCTTTTAGCATTCTTCTCCAAAATTTATGACTGTGTCTCGGGTTCGGTGCCAGATTTCAAACCCTAGCCATCGTCTGGCCCGAAAATACCGATTTTGGCCCATTTTTGTCGGGTGGTACGAAAATCGCCCGAAAAGTGCAGATGAAATCGACGACCGCGGGATCCTTGTAGCATTCTTCTCCTAAATTTATGACTTTGTCTCGGGTTTCGTGTCGTATTTCAAACCCTAGCCATCGTCTAGCCCGAAAAATACCGATTTCGGCCCATTTTTGTCGGGTGGTACGAAAATCGCCCGAAAAGTCCAGATGAAATCGACGACCGCGAGATCCTTGTAGCATTCTTCTCCTAAATTTATGACTGTGTCTCGGGTTTCGTGTCGGATTTCAAACCCTAGCCATCGTCTGGCCCGAAAATACCAATTTCGGCCCATTTTTGTCGGGTGGTACGAAAATCGCCCGAAAAGTGCAGATGAAATCGACAACCGCGAGATCCTTGTAGCATTCTTCTCCTCAATTTATGACTGTGTCTCAAGTTCCGTGTCGGATTTAAAACCCTAGCCATCGTCTGGACCGAAAATACCTATTTCGGCTAATTTTTGTCGGGTGGTACGAAAAATTGCCCGAAAAGTGCAGATGAAATCGACGACCGCGAGATTCTTGTAGCATTCTTCTCCTAAATTTATGACTGTGTCTCGGGTTCCGTGTCGGATTTCAAACCCTAGCCATCGTCTGGCCCAAAAATACCGATTGCAGCCCATTTTTATTGGGTGGTACGAAAATCTCCCGAATAGTGCAGATGAAATCGACGACCGCGAGATTCTTGTAGCATTCTTCTCCTAAATTTATGACTGTGTCTCGAGTTTCGTTTTGGATTTCAAACCCTAGCCATCGTCTGGCCCAAAAATACCGATTTCGACCCATTTTTGTCGCGTGGTACGAAAATCGCCCGAAAAGTGCAGATGAAATCGACGACCGCGAGATCCTTGTAGCATTCTTCTCCTAAATTTATGACTGTGTCTCGGGTTCCGTGTCGGATTTCAAACCCTAGCCATCGTCTGGCACGAAAATACCGATTTCGGCCCATTTTTGTCGGGTGGTACGAAAATCGCCCGAAAAGTGCAGATGAAATCGACGACCGCGAGATCCTTATAGCATTCTTCTCCTCAATTTATAATTGTGTCTCGGGTTCCATGTCGAATTTCAAACCCTAGCCATCGTCTGGCCCGAAAATACCGATTTCGGCCCATTTTTGTCGGGTGGTACGAAAATCGCCCAAAACTGCAGATGAAATCGACGACCGCGAGATTCTTGTAGCATTCTTCTCCTAAATTTATGACTGTGTCTCGGGTTTCGTGTCGGATTTCAAACCCTAGCCATCGTCTGGCCCGAAAATACCGATTTCGGCCCATTTTTGTCGGGTGATACGAAAATCGCCCGAAAAGTGCAGATGAAATCGAAAACGGCAAGATCCTTGTAGCATTTTTCTCCTCAATTTATGACTGTGTCTCGGGTTCCGTGTCGGATTTAAAACCCTAGCCATCGTCTGGACCGAAAATACCTATTTTGGCTAATTTTTGTCGGGTGGTACGAAAAATTGCCCGAAAAGTGCAGATGAAATCGACGACCGCGAGATTCTTGTAGCATTCTTCTCCTAAATTTATGACTGTGTCTCGGGTTCCGTGTCGGATTTCAAATCCTAGCCATCGTCTGGCCCAAAAATACCGATTTCGACCCATTTTTGTCGCGTGGTACGAAGATCGCCCGAAAAGTGCAGATGAAATAGACGACTGCGATATCCTTGTACCATTTTTCTCCTAATTTTATGACTGTGTCTCGAGTTCCGTGTCGGATTTCAAACCCTAGCCATCGTCTGGCCCGAAAATACCGATTTCGGCCCATTTTTGTCGGGTGGTACGAAAATCGCCCGAAAAGTGCAGATGAAATCGACGACCGCGAGATCCTTGTAGCATTCTTCTCCAAAATTTATGACTGTGTCTCGGGTTCCGGGTAGGATTTCAAACCCTAGCCATCGTCTGGCCCGAAAATACCGATTTCGGCCCATTTTTGTCGGGTGGTAGAAAAATCGCCCGAAAAGTGCAGATGAAATCGACGACCGCGAGATCCTTATAGAATTCTTCTCCTCAATTTATGACTGTGTCTCGGGTTCCGTGTCGGATTTCAAACCCTAGCCATCGTCTGGCCCGAAAATACCGATTTCGGCCCATTTTTGTCGGGTGGTACGAAAATCGCCCAAAAAGTGCAGATGAAATCGACGACCGCGAGATCCTTATAGCATTCTTCTCCAAAATTTATGACTGTGTCTCAGGTTCCGTGTCGGATTTCAAACCCTAGCCATCGTGTGGCCCGAAAATACAGATTTCGGCCCATTTTTGTCGGGTGGTACGAAAATCGCCCGAAAAGTGCAGATGAAATCGACGAACGCGATATCCTTGTAGCATTCTTCTCCTAAATTTATGACTGTGTCTCGGGTTTCGTGTCGGATTTCAAACCCTAGCCATCGTCTGGCCCGAAAATACCGATTTCGGCCTATTTTTGTTTGTTGGTACGAAAATCGCCCGAAAAGTGCAGATGAAATCGACGACCGCGAGATCCTTGTAGCATTCTTCTCCTAAATTTATGACTGTGTCTCGGGTTTCGTGTCGGATTTCAAACCCTAGCCATCGTTTGGCCCGAAAATACCGATTTCGGCCGATTTTTGTCGGGGGGTACGAAAATCGCCCGAAAAGTGCAGATGAAATCGACGACCGCGAGATTCTTGTAGCATTCTTCTCCTAAATTTATGAGTGTGTCTCGAGTTTCGTGTCGGATTTCAAACCTAGCCATCGTTTGGCCCGAAAATACCGATTTCGGCCCATTTTTGTCGGGTGGTACGAAAATCGCCCGAAAAGTGCAGATGAAATAGATGACCGCGAGATCCTTGTAGCATTCTTCTCCTAATTTTATGACTGCGTCTCGGGTTCCGTGTCGGATTTCAAACCATAGCCATCGTCTGGCCCGAAAATACCGATTTCGGCCCATTTTTGTCGGGTGGTACGAAAATCGCCCGAAAAGTGCAGATGAAATCGACGACCGCGAGATCCTTATAGCATTCGTCTCCAAAATTTATGACTGTGTCTCAGGTTCCATGTCGGATTTCAAACCCTAGCCATCGTGTGGCCCAAAAATACTGATTTCGGCAAATTTTTGTCGGGTGGTACGAAAATCGCCTGAAAAGTGCAGATGAAATCGACGACCGCGAGATCCTTGTAGCATTCTTCTCCTAAATTTATGACTGTGTCTCGGGTTCCGTGTCCGATTTCAAACCGTAGCCATCGTCTGGCCTGACAATACCGATTTCGGCCCATTTTTGTCGGGTGGTACGAAAATCGCCCGAAAAGTGCAGATGAAATCGACGACCGCGAGATTCTTGTAGCATTCTTCTCCTAAATTTATGACTGTGTCTCGGGTTTTGTGTCGGATGTCAAACCCTAGCCATCGTCTGGACCGAAAATACCGATTTCGGCTAATTTTTGTCAGGTGGTACGAAAATCCCCCGAAAAGTGCAGATGAAATCGACGACCGCGAGATTCTTGTAGCATTCTTCTCCTAAATTTATGACTGTGTCTTGGGTTTCGTGTCGGATTTCAAACCCTAGCCATCGTCTGGCCCGAAAATACCGATTTCGGCCCATTTTTGTCGGGTGATACGAAAATCGCCCGAAAAGTGCAGATGAAATCGACAACCGCAAGATCCTTGTAGCATTTTTCTCCTCAATTTATGACTGTGTCTCGGGTTCCGTGTGGGATTTAAAACCCTAGCCATCGTCTGGACCGAAAATACCTATTTTGGCTAATTTTTGCCGGGTGGTACGAAAAATTGCCCGAAAAGTGCAGATGAAATCGACGACCGCGAGAATCTTGTAGCATTCTTCTCCTAAATTTATGACTGTGTCTCGGGTTCCGTGTCGGATTTCAAATCCTAGCCATCGTCTGGCCCAAAAATACCGATTTCGACCCATTTTTGTCGCGTGGTACGAAGATCGCCCGAAAAGTGCAGATGAAATAGACGACTGCGATATCCTTGTACCATTTTTCTCCTAATTTTATGACTGTGTCTCGGGTTCCGTGTCGGATTTCAAACCCTAGCCATCGTCTGGCCCGAAAATACCGATTTCGGCCCATTTTTGTCGGGTGGTACGAAAATCGCCCGAAAAGTGCAGATGAAATCGACGACCGCGAGATCCTTGTAGCATTCTTCTCCTCAATTTATGACTGTGTCTCGGGTTCCGTGTCGGATTTAAAACCCTAGCCATCGTCTAGACCGAAAATACCGATTTCGACAAATTTTTGTCGGGTGGTACGAAAATCGCCTGAAAAGTGCAGATGAAATCGACGACCGCGAGATCCTTGTAGCATTCTTCTCCTAAATTTATGACTGTGTCTCGGGTTCCGTGTCCGATTTCAAACCGTAGCCATCGTCTGGCCTGACAATACCGATTTCGGCCCATTTTTGTCGGGTGGTACGAAAATCGCCCGAAAAGTGCAGATGAAATCGACGACCGCAAGATCCTTATAACATTCTTCTCCAAAATTTATGACTGTGTCTCAGGTTCCGTGTCAGATTTCAAACAACGTGTGGCCCGAAAAAACCGATTTTGGCCCATTTTTGTCGGGTGGTACGAAAATCGCCCGAAAAGTGCAGATGAAATAGACGACCGCGAGATCCTTGTAGCATTCTTCTCCTAAATTTATTACTGTGTCTCGGGTTTCGTGTCGGATTTCAAACCCTAGCCATCGTCTGGCCCGAAAATACCGATTGCAGCCCATTTTTATTGGGTGGTACGAAAATCTCCCGAATAGTGCAGATGAAATCGACGACCGCGAAATTCTTGTAGCATTCTTCTCCTAAATTTATGACTGTGTCTCGAGTTTCGTTTTGGATTTCAAACCCTAGCCATCGTCTGGCCCAAAAATACCGATTTCGACCCATTTTTGTCGCGTGGTACGAAAATCGCCCGAAAAGTGCAGATGAAATCGACGACCGCGAGATCCTTGTAGCATTCTTCTCCTAAATTTATGACTGTGTCTCGGGTTCCGTGTCGGATTTCAAACCCTAGCCATCGTCTGGACCGAAAATACCGATTTCAGCAAATTTTTGTCGGGTGGTACGAAAATCGCCCGAAAAGTGCAGATGGAATCGACGAACGCGATATCCTTGTAGCATTCTTCTCCTCAATTTATGACTATGTCTCGGGTTCCGTGTCGGATTTCAAACCCTAGCCATCGTCTGGACCGAAAATACCGATTTCGGCTAATTTTTGTCGGGTGGTACGAAAATCGCCCGAAAAGTGCAGATGAAATCGACGACTGCGAGATTCTTGTAGCATTCTTCTCCTAAATTTATGACTGTGTCTCGGGTTTCGTGTCGGATTTCAAACACTAGCCATCGTCTGGCCCGAAAATACTGATTTCGGCCCATTTTTGTCGGGTGGTACGAAAATCGCCCGAAAAGTGCAGATGAAATCGACGACCGCTAGATCCTTGTAGCATTCTTCTCCTAAATTTATGACTGTGTCTCGGGTTTCGTGTCGGATTTCAAACCCTAGCCATCGTCTGGCCCGAAAATACCAATTTCGGCCCATTTTTGTCGGGTGTTACGAAAATCGCCCGAAAAGTGCAGATGAAATCGACAACCGCGAGATCCTTGTAGCATTCTTCTCCTCAATTTATGACTGTGTCTCAAGTTCCGTGTCGGATTTAAAACCCTAGCCATCGTCTGGACCGAAAATACCTATTTCGGCTAATTTTTGTCGGGTGGTACGAAAAATTGCCCGAAAAGTGCAGATGAAATCGACGACCGCGAGATTCTTGTAGCATTCTTCTCCTAAATTTATGACTGTGTCTCGGGTTCCGTGTCGGATTTCAAACCCTAGCCATCGTCTGGCCCAAAAATACCGATTTCGACCCATTTTTGTCGCGTGGTACGAAGATCGCCCGAAAAGTGCAGATGAAATAGACGACTGCGATATCCTTGTACCATTTTTCTCCTAATTTTATGACTGTGTCTCGAGTTCCGTGTCGGATTTCAAACCCTAGCCATCGTCTGGCCCGAAAATACCGATTTCGGCCCATTTTTGTCGGGTGGTACGAAAATCGCCCGAAAAGTGCAGATGAAATCGACGACCGCGAGATCCTTGTAGCATTCTTCTCCTTAATTTATGACTGTGACTCGGGTTCCGTGTCGGATTTCAAACCCTAGCCATCGTCTGGCCCGAAAATACCGATTTCGGCCCATTTTTTTCAGGAGGTACGAAAATCGCCTGAAAAGTGCAGATGAAATCGACGACCGCGAGATCCTTGTAGCATTCTTCTCCTAAATTTATGACTGTGTCTCGGGTTCCGTGTCGGATTTCAAACCCTAGCCATCGTCTGGCCCGAAAATACCGATTTCGTCCCATTTTTGTCGGGTGGTACGAAAATCGCCCGAAAAGTGCAGATGAAATCGACGACCGCGAGATCCTTGTAGCATTCTTCTCCTCAATTTATGACTGTGTCTCGGGTTCCGTGTCGGATTTAAAACCCTAGCCATCGTCTAGACCGAAAATACCGATTTCGGCAAATTTTTGTCGGGTGGTATGAAAATCGCCTGAAAAGTGCATATGAAATCGACGACCGCGAGATCCTTGTAGCATTCTTCTCCGAAATTTATGACTGTGTCTCGGGTTCCGTGTCCGATTTCAAACCGTAGCCATCGTCTAGCCTGACAATACCGATTTCGGCCCATTTTTGTCGGGTGGTACGAAAATCGCCCGAAAAGTGCAGATGAAATCGACGACCGCGAGATCCTTATAACATTCTTCTCCAAAATTTATGACTGTGTCTCAGGTTCCGTGTCAGATTTCAAACAACGTGTGGCCCGAAAATACTGATTTCGGCCCATTTTTTTCGGGTGGTACGAAAATCGCCCGAAAAGTGCAGATGAAATCGACGACCGCGAGATCCTTGTAGCATTCTTCTCCTAAATTTATGACTGTGTCTCGGGTTTCGTGTCGGATTTCAAACAACGTGTGGCCCGAAAATACTGATTTCGGCCCATTTTTGTCGGGTGGTACGAAAATCGCCTGAAAAGTGCAGATGAAATCGACGACCGCGAGATCCTTGTAGCATTCTTCTACTAAATTTATGACTATGTCTCGGGTTCCGTGTCGGATTTCAAACCCTAGCCATCGTCTTGCCCGAAAATACCGATTTCGGCCCATTTTCGTCGGGTGGTACGAAAATCGCCCGAAAAGTGCAGATGAAATCGACGACCGCGAGATCCTTGTAGCATTCTTCTCCTAAATTTATGACTGTGTCTCGGGTTTCGTGTCGGATTTCAAACCCTAGCCATCGTCTGGCCCGAAAATACTGATTTCGACCCATTTTCGTCGGGTGGTACGAAAATCGCCCGAAAAGTGCAGATGAAATCGACGACCGCGAGATCCTTGTAGCATTCTTCTCCTAAATTTATGACTGTGTCTCGGGTTTCGTGTCGGATTTCAAACCCTAGCCATCGTTTGGCCCGAAAATACCGATTTCGGCCGATTTTTGTCGGGGGGTACGAAAATCGCCCGAAAAGTGCAGATGAAATCGACGACCGCGAGATTCTTGTAGCATTCTTCTCCTAAATTTATGAGTGTGTCTCGAGTTTCGTGTCGGATTTCAAACCTAGCCATCGTTTGGCCCGAAAATACCGATTTCGGCCCATTTTTGTCGGGTGGTACGAAAATCGCCCGAAAAGTGCAGATGAAATAGATGACCGCGAGATCCTTGTAGCATTCTTCTCCTAATTTTATGACTGCGTCTCGGGTTCCGTGTCGGATTTCAAACCATAGCCATCGTCTGGCCCGAAAATACCGATTTCGGCCCATTTTTGTCGGGTGGTACGAAAATCGCCCGAAAAGTGCAGATGAAATCGACGACCGCGAGATCCTTATAGCATTCGTCTCCAAAATTTATGACTGTGTCTCAGGTTCCATGTCGGATTTCAAACCCTAGCCATCGTGTGGCCCAAAAATACTGATTTCGGCAAATTTTTGTCGGGTGGTACGAAAATCGCCTGAAAAGTGCAGATGAAATCGACGACCGCGAGATCCTTGTAGCATTCTTCTCCTAAATTTATGACTGTGTCTCGGGTTCCGTGTCCGATTTCAAACCGTAGCCATCGTCTGGCCTGACAATACCGATTTCGGCCCATTTTTGTCGGGTGGTACGAAAATCGCCCGAAAAGTGCAGATGAAATCGACGACCGCAAGATCCTTATAACATTCTTCTCCAAAATTTATGACTGTGTCTCATGTTCCGTGTCAGATTTCAAACAACGTGTGGCCCGAAAAAACCGATTTCGGCCCATTTTTGTCGGGTGGTACGAAAATCGCCCGAAAAGTGCAGATGAAATAGACGACCGCGAGATCCTTGTAGCATTCTTCTCCTAAATTTATTACTGTGTCTCGGGTTTCGTGTCGGATTTCAAACCCTAGCCATCGTCTGGCCCGAAAATACCGATT
>JBBPBP010000889.1:260922-327402 GCA_037974735.1 Cicer chorassanicum | reverse complement strand
AGATCCTTGTAGCATTCTTCTCCTAAATTTATGACTGTGTCTCGGGTTTCGTGTCGGATTTCAAACCCTAGCCATCGTCTGGCCCGAAAATACCAATTTCGGCCCATTTTTGTCGGGTGTTACGAAAATCGCCCGAAAAGTGCAGATGAAATCGACAACCGCGAGATCCTTGTAGCATTCTTCTCCTCAATTTATGACTGTGTCTCAAGTTCCGTGTTGGATTTAAAACCCTAGCCATCGTCTGGACCGAAAATACCTATTTCGGCTAATTTTTGTCGGGTGGTACGAAAAATTGCCCGAAAAGTGCAGATGAAATCGACGACCGCGAGATTCTTGTATCATTCTTCTCCTAAATTTATGACTGTGTCTCGGGTTCCGTGTCGGATTTCAAACCCTAGCCATCGTCTGGCCCAAAAATACCGATTTCAGCCCATTTTTATTGGGTGGTACGAAAAATTGCCCGAAAAGTGCAGATGAAATCGACGACCGCGAGATTCTTGTAGCATTCTTCTCCTAAATTTATGACTGTGTCTCGAGTTTCGTGTCGGATTTCAAACCGTAGCCATCGTCTGGCCTGACAATACCGATTTCGGCCCATTTTTGTCGGGTGGTACGAAAATCGCCCGAAAAGTGCAGATGAAATCGACGACCGCGAGATCCTTATAACATTCTTCTCCAAAATTTATGACTGTGTCTCAGGTTCCGTGTCAGATTTCAAACAACGTGTGGCCCGAAAATACTGATTTCGGCAAATTTTTGTCGGGTGGTACGAAAATCGCCTGAAAAGTGCAGATGAAATCGACGACCGCGAGATCCTTGTAGCATTCTTCTCCTAAATTTATGACTATGTCTCGGGTTCCGTGTCCGATTTCAAACCGTAGCCATCGTCTGGCCTGACAATACCGATTTCGGCCCATTTTTGTCGGGTGGTACGAAAATCGCCCGAAAAGTGCAGATGAAATCGACGACCGCAAGATCCTTATAACATTCTTCTCCAAAATTTATGACTGTGTCTCAGGTTCCGTGTCAGATTTCAAACAACGTGTGGCCCGAAAAAACCGATTTCGGCCCATTTTTGTCGGGTGGTACGAAAATCGCCCGAAAAGTGCAGATGAAATAGACGACCGCGAGATCCTTGTAGCATTCTTCTCCTAAATTTATTACTGTGTCTCGGGTTTCGTGTCGGATTTCAAACCCTAGCCATCGTCTGGCCCGAAAATACCGATTTCGGCCCATTTTTGTCTGTTGGTACGAAAATCACCCGAAAAGTGCAGATGAAATCGACGACCGCGAGATCCTTGTAGCATTCTTCTCCAAAATTTATGATTTTGTCTCGGGTTCCATGTCGGATTTCAAACCCTAGCCATCGTGTGGCCCGAAAATACCGATTTCGGCCTATTTTTGTCGGGTGGTACGAAAATCGCCCGAAAAGTCCAGATGAAATCGACGACCGCGAGATCCTTGTAGCATTCTTCTCCTAAATTTATGACTGTGTCTCGGGTTCCGTGTCAGATTTCAAACCCTAGCCATCGTCTGGCCCAAAAATACCGATTTCGGCCCATTTTTGTCGGGTGGTACGAAAATCGCCCGAAAAGTGCAGATGAAATCGACGACCGCGAGATCCTTGTAGCATTCTTCTCCTAAATTTATGACTGTGTCTCAGGTTCCGTGTCAGATTTCAAACCCTAGCCATCGTCTGGCCCGAAAATACCGATTTCGGCCCATTTTTGTCTAGTGGTACAAAAATCGCCTGAAAAGTCCAGATGAAATCACCGACCGCGAGATCCTTGTAGCATTCTTCTCTTAAATTTATGACTGTATCTCGGGTTCCGTGTCGGATTTAAAACCCTAGCCATCGTCTGGCCCAAAAATACTAATTTCGGCCCATTTATGTCGGGTGGTACGAAAATCGCCCGAAAAGTCAAGATGAAATCACCAACGCGAGATCCTTGTAGCATTCTTCTCTTAAATTTATGACTGTGTCTCGGGTTCCGTGTCAGATTTCGAATCATAGCCATCGTCTGGCCCGAAAATACCGATTTCGGCCCATTTTTGTCGGGTGGTACGAAAATCGCCCGAAAAGTGCAGATGAAATCGACGACCGCGAGATCCTTGTAGCATTCTTCTCCTAAATTTATGACTGTGTCTCGGGTTCCGTGTCAAATTTCAAACCGTAGCCATCGTCTGGCCCGAAAATACCGATTTCGGCCCATTTTTGTCGGGTGGTACGAAAATCTCCCGAAAAGTGCAGATGAAATCGACGACCGCGAGATTCTTGTAGCATTCTTCTCCTAAATTTATGACTGTGTCTCGGGTTTCGTGTCGGATTTCAAACTGTAGCCATCGTGTGGCCCGAAAATACCGATTTCGGCCCATTTTTGTCGGGTGGTACGAAAATCGCCCGAAAAGTGCAGATGAAATCGACGACCGCGAGATTCTTGTAGCATTCTTCTCCTAAATTTATGACTGTGTCTCGGGTTTCGTGTCAGATTTAAAACCCCTGCCATCGTTTGGCCCGAAAATACCGATTTCGGCCCATTTTTGTCGGGTGGTACGAAAATCGCCCGAAAAGTGCAGATGAAATCGACGACCGCGAGATTCTTGTAGCATTCTTCTCCTAAATTTATGACTGTGTCTCGGGTTTCGTGTCGGATTTCAAACCCTAGCCATCGTTTGGCCCGAAAAAATCGATTTCGGCCCATTTTTGTCGGGTGGTACGAAAATCGCCCGAAAAGTGCAGATGAAATAGACGACCGCGAGATCCTTCTAGCATTCTTCTCCTAATTTTATGACTGTGTCTCGGGTTCCGTGTCGGATTTCAAACCATAGCCATCGTCTGGCCCGAAAATACCGATTTCGGCCCATTTTTGTCGGGTGGTACAAAAATCGCCCGAAAAGTGCAGATGAAATCGACGAACGCGAGATCCTTGTAGCATTCTTCTCCTAAATTTATGACTGTGTCTCGGGTTTCATGTCGGATTTCAAACCCTAGCCATCGTCTGGCCCGAAAATACCGATTTCGGCCCATTTTTGTCTGTTGGTATGAAAATCGCCCGAAAAGTGGAGATGAAATCGACAACCGCGAGATCCTTGTAGCATTCTTCTCCAAAATTTATGATTGTGTCTCGGGTTCCATGTCGGATTTCAAACCCTAGCCATCGTGTGGCCCGAAAATACCGATTTCGGCCCATTTTTGTCAGGTGGTACGAAAATCGCCCGAAAAGTGCAGATGAAATCGACGAACGCAAGATCCTTGTAGCATTCTTCTTCTAAATTTATGACCGTGTCTCGGGTTTCGTGTCGGATTTCAAACCCTAGCCATCGTCTGGACCGAAAATACCGATTTCGGCTAATTTTTGTCAGGTGGTACGAAAATCCCCCGAAAAGTGCAGATGAAATCGACGACCGCGAGATTCTTGTAGCATTCTTCTCCTAAATTTATGACTGTGTCTCGGGTTTCGTGTCGGATTTCAAACCCTAGCCATCGTCTGGCCCGAAAATACCGATTTCGGCCCATTTTTGTCGGGTGATACGAAAATCGCCCGAAAAGTGCAGATGAAATCGAAAACGGCAAGATCCTTGTAGCATTTTTCTCCTCAATTTATGACTGTGTCTCGGGTTCCGTGTCGGATTTAAAACCCTAGCCATCGTCTGGACCGAAAATACCTATTTTGGCTAATTTTTGTCGGGTGGTACGAAAAATTGCCCGAAAAGTGCAGATGAAATCGACGACCGCGAGATCCTTGTAGCATTCTTCTCCTAAATTTATGACTGTGTCTCGGGTTCCGTGTCCGATTTCAAACCGTAGCCATCGTCTGGCCTGACAATACCGATTTCGGCCCATTTTTGTCGGGTGGTACGAAAATCGCCCGAAAAGTGCAGATGAAATCGACGACCGCGAGATTCTTGTAGAATTCTTCTCCTAAATTTATGACTGTGTCTCGGGTTTTGTGTTGGATGTCAAACCCTAGCCATCGTCTGGACCGAAAATACCGATTTCGGCTAATTTTTGTCAGGTGGTACGAAAATCCCCCGAAAAGTGCAGATGAAATCGACGACCGCGAGATTCTTGTAGCATTCTTCTCCTAAATTTATGACTGTGTCTCGGGTTTCGTGTCGGATTTCAAACCCTAGCCATCGTCTGGCCCGAAAATACCGATTTCGGCCCATTTTTGTGGGGTGGTTCGAAAATCGCCCGTAAAAGTGCAGATGAAATCGACGACCGCGAGATCCTTGTAGCATTTTTCTCATTAATTTATGAATGTGTCTCGGGTTCCGTGTCGGATTTCAAACCCTAGCCATCGTCTGGCCCGAAAATACCGATTTCGGCCCATTTTTGTCGGGTGGTACGAAAATCGCCCGAAAAGTGCAGATGAAATCGACGACCGCGAGATCCTTATAGCATTCGTCTCCAAAATTTATGACTGTGTCTCAGGTTCCATGTCGGATTTCAAACCCTAGCCATCGTGTGGCCCGAAAATACCGATTTCGGCCCATTTTTGTCGGGAGGTACGAAAATCGCCCGAAAAGTGCAGATGAAATCGACGACTGCGAGATTCTTGTAGCATTCTTCTCCTAAATTTATGACTGTGTCTCGGGTTTCGTGTCGGATTTCAAACCCTAGCCATCGTCTGGCCCGAAAATACTGATTTCGGCCCATTTTTGTCGGGTGGTACGAAAATCGCCCGAAAAGTGCAGATGAAATCGACGACCGCTAGATCCTTGTAGCATTCTTCTCCTAAATTTATGACTGTGTCTCGGGTTTCGTGTCGGATTTCAAACCCTAGCCATCGTCTGGCCCGAAAATACCAATTTCGGCCCATTTTTGTCGGGTGTTACGAAAATCGCCCGAAAAGTGCAGATGAAATCGACAACCGCGAGATCCTTGTAGCATTCTTCTCCTCAATTTATGACTGTGTCTCAAGTTCCGTGTCGGATTTAAAACCCTAGCCATCGTCTGGACCGAAAATACCTATTTCGGCTAATTTTTGTCGGGTGGTACGAAAAATTGCCCGAAAAGTGCAGATGAAATCGACGACCGCGAGATTCTTGTAGCATTCTTCTCCTAAATTTATGACTGTGTCTCGGGTTCCGTGTCGGATTTCAAACCCTAGCCATCGTCTGGCCCAAAAATACCGATTTCAGCCCATTTTTATTGGGTGGTACGAAAATCTCCCGAATAGTGCAGATGAAATCGACGACCGCGAGATTCTTGTAGCATTCTTCTCCTAAATTTATGATTGTGTCTCGAGTTTCGTTTTGGATTTCAAACCCTAGCCATCGTCTGGCCCAAAAATACCGATTTCGACCCATTTTTGTCGCGTGGTACGAAAATCGCCCGAAAAGTGCAGATGAAATCGACGACCGCGAGATTCTTGTAGCATTCTTCTCCTAAATTTATGACTGTGTCTCGGGTTCCGTGTCGGATTTCAAACCCTAGCCATCGTCTGGACCGAAAATACCGATTTCAGCAAATTTTTGTCGGGTGGTACGAAAATCGCCCGAAAAGTGCAGATGCAATCGACGACCGCGAGATCCTTGTAGCATTCTTCTCCTAAATTTATGACTGTGTCTCGGGTTCAGTGTCTGATTTCAAACCCTAGCCAACGTGTGGCCCGAAAATACTGATTTCGCCCCATTTTTGTCGGGTGGTACGAAAATCGCCCGAAAAGTGCAGATGAAATCGACGACCGGGAGATCCTTGTAGCATTCTTCTCCTAAATTTATGACTGTGTCTCGGGTTTCGTGTCAGATTTCAAACCCTAGCCATCGTCTGGCCCGAAAATACTGATTTCGACCCATTTTCGTCGGGTGGTACGAAAATCGCCCGAAAAGTGCAGATGAAATCGACGACCGCGAGATCCTTGTAGCATTCTTCTCCTAAATTTATGACTGTGTCTCGAGTTTCGTGTCGGATTTCAAACCCTAGCCATCGTCTGGCCCGAAAATACCGATGTCGGCCCATTTTTGTCGGGTGGTACGAAAATCGCCGGAAAAGTGCAGATGAAATCGATGACCGCGATATCCTTGTAGCATTCTTCTCCTCAATTTATGACTATGTCTCGGGTTCCGTGTCGGATTTCAAACCCTAGCCATCGTCTGGACCGAAAATACCGATTTCGGCTAATTTTTGTCGGGTGGTACGAAAATCACCCGAAAAGTACAGATGAAATCTAAGACCGCGAGATTCTTGTAGCATTCTTCTCCTAAATTTATGACTGTGTCTCGGGTTTCGTGTCGGATTTCAAACCCTAGCCTTCGTTTGGCCCGAAAATACCGATTTCGGCCCATTTTTGTCGGGTGGTACGAAAATCGCCCGAAAAGTGCAGATGAAATCGACGACCGCGAGATTCTTGTAGCATTCTTCTCCTAAATTTATGACTGTGTCTCGGGTTTCGTGTCGGATTTCAAACCCTAGCCATCGTTTGGCCCGAAAAAATCGATTTCGGCCCATTTTTGTCGGGTGGTACGAAAATCGCCCGAAAAGTGCAGATGAAATAGACGACCGCGAGATCCTTCTAGCATTCTTCTCCTAATTTTATGACTGTGTCTCGGGTTCCGTGTCGGATTTCAAACCATAGCCATCGTCTGGCCCGAAAATACCGATTTCGGCCCATTTTTGTCGGGTGGTACAAAAATCGCCCGAAAAGTGCAGATGAAATCGACGAACGCGAGATCCTTGTAGCATTCTTCTCCTAAATTTATGACTGTGTCTCGGGTTTCATGTCGGATTTCAAACCCTAGCCATCGTCTGGCCCGAAAATACCGATTTCGGCCCATTTTTGTCTGTTGGTATGAAAATCGCCCGAAAAGTGGAGATGAAATCGACAACCGCGAGATCCTTGTAGCATTCTTCTCCAAAATTTATGATTGTGTCTCGGGTTCCATGTCGGATTTCAAACCCTAGCCATCGTGTGGCCCGAAAATACCGATTTCGGCCCATTTTTGTCAGGTGGTACGAAAATCGCCCAAAAAGTGCAGATGAAATCGACGAACGCAAGATCCTTGTAGCATTCTTCTTCTAAATTTATGACCGTGTCTCGGGTTTTGTGTCGGATTTCAAACCCTAGCCATCGTCTGGACCGAAAATACTGATTTCGGCTAATTTTTGTCAGGTGGTACGAAAAATTGCCCGAAAAGTGCAGATGAAATCGACGACCGCGAGATTCTTGTAGCATTCTTCTCCTAAATTTATGACTGTGTCTCGGGTTTTGTGTCGGATTTCAAACCCTAGCCATCGTTTGGCCCGAAAATACCGATTTCGGCCCATTTTTGTCGGGTGGTACGAAAATCGCCCGAAAAGTGCAGATGAAATCGACGACCGCGAGATTCTTGTAGCATTCTTCTCCTAAATTTATGAGTGTGTCTCGGGTTTCGTGTCGGATTTCAAACCCTTGCCATCGTTTGGCCCGAAAATACCGATTTCGAACCATTTTTGTCGGGTGGTACGAAAATCGCCCGAAAAGTGCAGATGCAATCGACGACCGCGAGATCCTTGTAGCATTCTTATCCTAAATTTATGACTGTGTCTCGGGTTCCGTGTCCGATTTCAAACCGTAGCCATCGTCTGGCCCGACAATACCGATTTCGGCCCATTTTTGTCGGGTGGTACGAAAATCGCCCGAAAAGTGCAGATGAAATCGACGACCGCGAGATCCTTATAGCATTCTTGTCCAAAATTTATGACTGTGTCTCAGGTTCCGTGTCCGATTTCAAACCCTAGCCAACGTGTGGCCCGAAAATACTGATTTCGCCCCATTTTTGTTGGGTGGTACGAAAAATGCCAGAAAAGTGCAGATGAAATCGACGACCGCGAGATCCTTGTAGCATTCTTCTCCTAAATTTATGACTGTGTCTCGGGTTTCGTGTCAGATTTCAAACCCTAGCCATCGTCTGGCCCGAAAATACTGATTTCGACCCATTTTCGTCGGGTGGTACGAAAATCGCCCGAAAAGTGCAGATGAAATCGACGACCGCGAGATCCTTGTAGCATTCTTCTCCTAAATTTATGACTGTGTATCGGGTTTCGTGTTGGATTTCAAACCCTAGCCATCGTCTGGCCCGAAAATACCGATGTCGGCCCATTTTTGTCGGGTGGTACGAAAATCGCCCGAAAAGTGCAGATGAAATCGATGACCGCGATATCCTTGTAGCATTCTTCTCCTCAATTTATGACTATGTCTCGGGTTCCGTGTCGGATTTCAAACCCTAGCCATCGTCTGGACCGAAAATACCGATTTCGGCTAATTTTTGTCGGGTGGTACGAAAATCGCCCGAAAAGTGCAGATGAAATCGACGACTGCGAGATTCTTGTAGCATTCTTCTCCTAAATTTATGACTGTGTCTCGGGTTTCGTGTCGGATTTCAAACACTAGCCATCGTCTGGCCCGAAAATACGGATTTCGGCCCATTTTTGTCGGGTGGTACGAAAATCGCCCGAAAAGTGCAGATGAAATCGACGACCGCTAGATCCTTGTAGCATTCTTCTCCTAAATTTATGACTGTGTCTCGGGTTTCGTGTCGGATTTCAAACCCTAGCCATCGTCTGGCCCGAAAATACCGATTTCGGCCCATTTTTGTCGGGTGGTACGAAAATCGCCCGAAAAGTGCAGATGAAATCGACAACCGCGAGATCCTTGTAGCATTCTTCTCCTCAATTTATGACTGTGTCTCGGGTTACGTGTCGGATTTAAAACCCTAGCCATCGTCTGGACCGAAAATACCGATTTCGGCTAATTTTTGTCGGGTGGTACGAAAATCTTTCGAAAAGTGCAGATGAAATCGACGACCGCGAGATTCTTGTAGCATTCTTCTCCTAAATTTATGACTGTGTCTCGGGTTTCGTGTCAGATTTCAAACCCAAGCCATCGTTTGGCCCGAAAATACCGATTTCGGCCCATTTTTGTCGGGTGGTACGAAAATCGCCCGAAAAGTGCAGATGAAATCGCAACCGCGAGATCCTTGTAGCATTATTCTCCTAATTTTATGACTGTGTCTCGGGTTTTGTGTCGGATTTCAAACCCTAGCCATCGTCTGGCCGAAAATATCGATTTCAGCCCATTTTTCTCGGGTGGTACGAAAATGGCCTGAAAAGTCCAGATGAAATCGACGACCGCGAGATCCTTGTAGCATTCTTCTCCAAAATTTATGACTGTGTCTCGGGTTCCGTGTCGGATTTCAAACCCTAGCCATCGTCTGGCCCGAAAATACCGATTTCGGCCCATTTTTTCCAGGTGGTACGAAAATCGCCCGAATAGTGCAGATCAAATCGACGACCGCGAGATCCTTGTAGCATTCTTCTCCTCAATTTATGACTGTGTCTCGGGTTTCGTGTCGGATTTCAAACCCTAGCCATCGTCTGGCCCGAAAATACCGATTTCGGCTAATTTTTGTCGGGTGGTACGAAAATTGCCCGAAAAGTGCAGATGAAATCGACGACCGCGAGATTCTTGTAGCATTCTTCTCCTAAATTTATGACTGTGTCTCGGGTTCCGTGTCAGATTTCAAACCCTAGCCATCGTCTGGCCCGAAAATACCGATTTCGGCCCATTTTTGTCGGGTGGTACGAAAATCGCCCGAAAAGTCCAGATGAAATCGACGACCGCGAGATCCTTGTAGCATTCTTCTCCAAAATTTATGACTCTGTCTCGGGTTCCGTGTCGGATTTCAAACCCTAGCCATCGTCTGGCCCGAAAATACCGATTTCGGCCCATTTTTGTCGGGTGGTACGAAAATCGCCCGAAAAAAGCAGATGAAATTGACGACCGCGAGATCCTTATAGCATTCTTTTCCTCAATTTATGACTGTGTCTCGGGTTCCGTGTCGGATTTCAAACCCTAGCCATCGTCTGGCCCGAAAATACCGATTTCGGCCCATTTTTGTCGGGTGGTACGAAAATCACCCGAAATGTGCAGATGTAATCGACGACCGCGAGATACTTGTAGCATTCTTCTCCTAAATTTATGACTGTGTCTCGGGTTCCGTGTCGGATTTCAAACCCTAGCCATCGTCTGGCCCGAAAATACCGATTTCGGCCCATTTTTGTCGGGTGGTACGAAAATCGCCCGAAAAGTGGAGATGAAATCGACGACCGCGAGATCCTTGTAGCGTTCTTCTCCTAAATTTATGACTGTGTCTCGGGTTCCGTGTCGGATTTCAAACCCTAGCCATCGTCTGGCCCGAAAATACCGATTTCGGCCCATTTTTGTCGGGTGGTACGAAAATCGCCCGAAAAGTGTAGATGAAATCGACGACGGCGAGATCCTTGTAGCATTCTTCTCCTAAATTTATGACTGTGTCTCGGGTTCCGTGTCAAATTTTAAACCCTAGCCATCGTCTGGCCCGAAAATACCGATTTCGGCCCATTTTTGTCGTGTGGTACGAAAATCGCCCGAAAAGTCCAGATGAAATCGACGACCGCGAGATCCGTGGAGCATTCTTCTCCTAAATTTATAAATGTGTCTTGGGTTCCGTGTCGAATTTCAAACCCTAGCCATCGTCTGGCCCGAAAATACCGATTTCGGCCCATTTTTGTCGGGTGGTAAGTAAATGGCCCGAAAAGTCCAGATGAAATCGACGACCGCGAGATCCTTGTAGCATTCTTCTCCAAAATTTATGACTGTGTCTCGGGTTCCGTGTAGGATTTCAAACCCTAGCCATCGTCTGGCCCGAAAATACCGATTTCGGCCCATTTTTGTCGGGTGGTACGAAAATTGCCCGAAAAGTGCAGATGAAATCGACGACCGCGAGATCCTTGTAGCATTCTTCTCCTAAATTTATGACTGTGTCTCGGGTTTCGTGTCGGATTTCAAACCCTAGCCATCGTCTGGCCCGAAAATACCGATTTCGGCCCATTTTTGTCAGGTGGTACGAAAATCGCCCGAAAAGTGCAGATGAAATCGACGACCGCGAGATCCTTGTAGCATTCTTCTCCTAAATTTATGACTGTGTCTCGGGTTTCGTGTCGGATTTCAAACCCTAGCCATCGTCTGGCCCGAAAATACCGATGTTGGCCCATTTTTGTCGGGTGGTACGAAGATCGCCCAAAAAGTGCAGATGAAATCGACGACCGCGAGATCCTTGTAGCATTCTTCTCCAAAATTTATGATTGTGTCTCGGGTTCCATGTCGGATTTCAAACCCTAGCCATCGTGTGGCCCGAAAATACCGATTTCGGCCCATTTTTGTCGGGTGGTACGAAAATCGCCCGAAAAGTGCAGATGAAATCGACGACCGCGAGATCCTTGTAGCATTCTTCTCCTAAATTTATGACTGTGTCTCGGGTTCCGTGTCCGATTTCAAACCGTAGCCATCGTCTGGCCTGACAATACCGATTTCGGCCCATTTTTGTCGGGTGGTACGAAAATCGCCCGAAAAGTGCAGATGAAATCGACGACCGCGAGATTCTTGTAGAATTCTTCTCCTAAATTTATGACTGTGTCTCGGGTTTTGTGTTGGATGTCAAACCCTAGCCATCGTCTGGACCGAAAATACCGATTTCGGCTAATTTTTGTCAGGTGGTACGAAAATCCCCCGAAAAGTGCAGATGAAATCGACGACCGCGAGATTCTTGTAGCATTCTTCTCCTAAATTTATGACTGTGTCTCGGGTTTCGTGTCGGATTTCAAACCCTAGCCATCGTCTGGCCCGAAAATACCGATTTCGGCCCATTTTTGTCGGGTGGTACAAAAATCGCCCGAAAAGTGCAGATGAAATCGACGACCGCGGGATCCTTGTAGCATTCTTCTCCTAAATTTATGATTGTGTCTCGGGTTTCGTGTAGGATTTCAAACCCTAGCCATCGTCTGGCCCGAAAATACCGATTTCGGCCCATTTTTGTCGGGTGGTACGAAAATCGCCCGAAAAGTGCAGATGAAATCGACGACCGCGAGATCCTTATAGCATTCTTCTCCTAAATTTATGACTGTGTCTCAGGTTCCATGTCGGATTTCAAACCCTAGCCATCGTGTGGCCCGAAAATACCGATTTCGGCCCATTTTTGTCGGGTGGTACGAAAATCGCCCGAAAAGTGCAGATGAAATCGACGACCGCGAGATTCTTGTAGCATTCTTCTCCTAAATTTATGACTGTGTCTCGAGTTTCGTTTTGGATTTCAAACCCTAGCCATCGTCTGGCCCAAAAATACCGATTTCGACCCATTTTTGTCGCGTGGTACGAAAATCGCCCGAAAAGTGCAGATGAAATCGACGACCGCGAGATCCTTGTAGCATTCTTCTCCTAAATTTATGACTGTGTCTCGGGTTCCGTGTCGGATTTCAAACCCTAGCCATCGTCTGGACCGAAAATACCGATTTCAGCAAATTTTTGTCGGGTGGTACGAAAATCGCCCGAAAAGTGCAGATGGAATCGACGAACGCGATATCCTTGTAGCATTCTTCTCCTCAATTTATGACTATGTCTCGGGTTCCGTGTCGGATTTCAAACCCTAGCCATCGTCTGGACCGAAAATACCGATTTCGGCTAATTTTTGTCGGGTGGTACGAAAATCGCCCGAAAAGTGCAGATGAAATCGACGACTGCGAGATTCTTGTAGCATTCTTCTCCTAAATTTATGACTGTGTCTCGGGTTTCGTGTCGGATTTCAAACCCTAGCCATCGTCTGGCCCGAAAATACTGATTTCGGCCCATTTTTGTCGGGTGGTACGAAAATCGCCCGAAAAGTGCAGATGAAATCGACGACCGCTAGATCCTTGTAGCATTCTTCTCCTAAATTTATGACTGTGTCTCGGGTTTCGTGTCGGATTTCAAACCCTAGCCATCATCTGGCCCGAAAATACCAATTTCGGCCCATTTTTGTCGGGTGGTACGAAAATCGCCCGAAAAGTGCAGATGAAATCGACAACCGCGAGATCCTTGTAGCATTCTTCTCCTCAATTTATGACTGTGTCTCAAGTTCCGTGTCGGATTTAAAACCCTAGCCATCGTCTGGACCGAAAATACCTATTTCGGCTAATTTTTGTCGGGTGGTACGAAAAATTGCCCGAAAAGTGCAGATGAAATCGACGACCGCGAGATTCTTGTAGCATTCTTCTCCTAAATTTATGACTGTGTCTCGGGTTCCGTGTCGGATTTCAAACCCTAGCCATCGTCTGGCCCAAAAATACCGATTTCAGCCCATTTTTATTGGGTGGTACGAAAATCTCCCGAATAGTGCAGATGAAATCGACGACCGCGAGATTCTTGTAGCATTCTTCTCCTAAATTTATGATTGTGTCTCGAGTTTCGTTTTGGATTTCAAACCCTAGCCATCGTCTGGCCCAAAAATACCGATTTCGACCCATTTTTGTCGCGTGGTACGAAAATCGCCCGAAAAGTGCAGATGAAATCGACGACCGCGAGATTCTTGTAGCATTCTTCTCCTAAATTTATGACTGTGTCTCGGGTTCCGTGTCGGATTTCAAACCCTAGCCATCGTCTTGACCGAAAATACCGATTTCAGCAAATTTTTGTCGGGTGGTACGAAAATCGCCCGAAAAGTGCAGATGCAATCGACGACCGCGAGATCCTTGTAGCATTCTTCTCCTAAATTTGTGACTGTGTCTCGGGTTCAGTGTCCGATTTCAAACCCTAGCCAACGTGTGGCCCGAAAATACTGATTTCGCCCCATTTTTGTCGGGTGGTACGAAAATCGCCCGAAAAGTGCAGATGAAATCGACGACCGCGAGATCCTTGTAGCATTCTTCTCCTAAATTTATGACTGTGTCTCGAGTTTCGTGTCGGATTTCAAACCCTAGCCATCGTCTTGCCCGAAAATACCGATGTCGGCCCATTTTTTTCGGGTGGTACGAAAATCGCCCGAAAAGTGCAGATGAAATCGATGACCGCGATATCCTTGTAGCATTCTTCTCCTCAATTTATGACTATGTCTCGGGTTCCGTGTCGGATTTCAAACCCTAGCCATCGTCTGGACCGAAAATACCGATTTCGGCTAATTTTTGTCGGGTGGTACGAAAATCGCCCGAAAAGTACAGATGAAATCTAAGACCGCGAGATTCTTGTAGCATTCTTCTCCTAAATTTATGACTGTGTCTCGGGTTTCGTGTCGGATTTCAAACCCTAGCCTTCGTTTGGCCCGAAAATACCGATTTCGGCCCATTTTTGTCGGGTGGTACGAAAATCGCCCGAAAAGTGCAGATGAAATCGACGACCGCGAGATTCTTGTAGCATTCTTCTCCTAAATTTATGACTGTGTCTCGGGTTTCGTGTCGGATTTCAAATCCTAGCCATCGTCTGGCCCGATAATACCGATTTCGGCCCATTTTTGTCGGGTGGTACGAAAATCGCCCGAAAAGTGCAGATGAAATCGACGACCGCGAGATCCTTGTAGCATTCTTCTCCTAAATTTATGACTGTGTCTCGGGTTCCGTGTCATATTTCAAACCCAAGCCATCGTCTTGCCCGAAAATACCGATTTCGGCCCATTTTTGTCGGGTGGTACGAAAATCGCCTGAAAAGTGCAGATGAAATCAACGACCGCGAGATCCTTGTAGCATTCTTCTCCTAAATTTATGACTATGTCTCGGGTTCCGTGTCGGATTTCAAACCCTAGCCATCGTCTGGCCCGAAAATACCGATTTAGGCCCATTTTTGTCGGGTGGTACGAAAATCGCCCGAAAAGTCCAGATGAAATCGACGACCGCGAGATCCTTGTAGCATTCTTCTCCTAAATTTATGACTGTGTCTCGGGTTCCGTGTCGGATTTCAAACCCTAGCCATCGTGTGGCCCGAAAATACCGATTTCGGCCCATTTTTGTAGGGTGGTATGAAAATCGCCCGAAAAGTCCAGACGAAATCGACGACCGCGAGATCCTTGTAGCATTCTTCTCCTAAATTTTTGACTGTGTCTCGGGTTTCGTGTCGGATTTCAAACCCTAGCCATCGTCTGGCCCGAAAATGCCGATTTCGGCCCATTTTTATCGGGTGGTACGAAAATCGCCCGAAAAGTGCAGATCAAATCGACGACCGCGAGATCCTTGTAGCATTCTTCTCCTTAATTTATGACTGTGTCTCGGGTTCCGTGTCGGATATCAAACCCTAGCCATCGTCTGGCCCGAAAATACCTATTTCGGCCCATTTTTGTCGCGTGGTACGAAAATCGCCCGAAAAGTCTAGATGAAATCGACGACCGCGAGATCCTTGTAGCATTCTTCTCCTAAATTTATGACTGTGTCTCGGGTTCCGTGTCGGGTTTCAAACCCTAGCCATCGTCTGGCCCGAAAATGCCGATTTCGGCCTATTTTTATCGGGTGGTACGAAAATCACCCGAAAAGTGCAGATGAAATCGACGACCGCGAGATCCTTGTAGCATTCTTCTCCTAAATTTATGAATGTGTCTCGGGTTCTGTGTCGGATTTCAAACCCTAGCCATCGTCTGGCCCGAAAATACCTATTTCGGCCCATTTTTGTCGCGTGGTACGAAAATCGCCCGAAAAGTGCAGATGAAATCGACGATCGCGAGATCCTTGTAGCATTCTTCTCCTAAATTTATGACTGTGTCTCGGGTTCCGTGTCGGATTTCAAACCCTAGCCATCGTATGGCCCGAAAATACCGATTTCGGCCCATTTTTGTCGGGTGGTACGAAAATCGCCCGAAAAGTGCAGATGAAATCGACGACCGCGAGATCCTTGTAGCATTCTTCTCCTAATTTTATGACTGTGTCTCGGGTTCCGTGTCGGATTTCAAACCCCAGCCATCGTCTGGCCCAAAAATACCGATTTCAGCCCATTATTGTCGGGTGGTACGAAAATGGCCTGAAAAGTCCAGATGAAATCGACGACCGCGAGATCCTTGTAGCATTCTTCTCCAAAATTTATGACTGTGTCTCGGGTTCCGTGTCGGATTACAAACCCTAGCCATCGTCTGGCCCGAAAATACCGATTTCGTCCCATTTTTGTCGGGTGGTACGAAAATCGCCCGAAAAGTGCAGATGAAATCGCGACCGCGAGATCCTTGTAGCATTCTTCTCCTTAATTTATGACTGTGCCTCGGGTTCCGTGTCGGATTTCAAACCATAGCCATCGTCTGGCCCGAAAATACTGATTTCGGCCCATTTTTGTCGGGTGGTACGAAAATCGCCCGAAAAGTGCAGATGAAATCGACGACTGCGAGATTCTTGTAGCATTCTTCTCCTAAATTTATGACTGTGTCTCGGGTTTCGTGTCGGATTTCAAACCCTAGCCATCGTCTGGCCCGAAAATACTGATTTCGGCCCATTTTTGTCGGGTGGTACGAAAATCGCCCGAAAAGTGCAGATGAAATCGACGACCGCTAGATCTTTGTAGCATTCTTCTCCTAAATTTATGACTGTGTCTCGGGTTTCGTGTCAGATTTCAAACCCTAGCCATCGTCTGGACCGAAAATACCGATTTCGGCTAATTTTTGTCAGGTGGTACGAAAATCCCCCGAAAAGTGCAGATGAAATCGACGACCGCGAGATTCTTGTAGCATTCTTCTCCTAAATTTATGACTGTGACTCGGGTTTCGTGTCGGATTTCAAACCCTAGCCATCGTTTGGCCTGAAAATACCGATTTCGGCCGATTTTTGTCGGGTGGTACGAAAATCGCCCGAAAAGTGCAGATGAAATCGACGATCGCGATATTCTTGTAGCATTCTTCTCCTAAATTTATGACTGTGTCTCGGGTTTCGTGTCGGATTTCAAACCCTAGCCATCGTCTGGCCCGAAAATACTGATTTCGGCCCATTTTTGTCGGGTGGTACGAAAATCGCCCGAAAAGTGCAGATGAAATCGACGACCGCGAGATCCTTGTAGCATTCTTCTCCTAAATTTATGACTGTGTCTCGGGTTTCGTGTCGGATTTCAAACCCTAGCCATCGTCTGGCCCGAAAATACCGATGTCGGCCCATTTTTGTCAGGTGGTACGAAAATCGCCCGAAAAGTGCAGATGAAATCGATGACCGCGATATCCTTGTAGCATTCTTCTCCTCAATTTATGACTATGTCTCGGGTTCCGTGTCGGATTTCAAACCCTAGCCATCGTCTGGACCGAAAATACCGATTTCGGCTAATTTTTGTCGGGTGGTACGAAAATCGCCCGAAAAGTGCAGATGAAATCTAAGACCGCGATATTCTTGTAGCATTCTTCTCCTAAATTTATGACTGTGTCTCGGGTTTCGTGTCGGATTTCAAACCCTAGCCATCGTTTGGCCCGAAAATACCGATTTCGGCCCATTTTTGTCGGGTGGTACGAAAATCGCCCGAAAAGTGCAGATGAAATCGACGACCGCGAGATTCTTGTAGCATTCTTCTCCTAAATTTATGACTGTGTCTCGAGTTTCGTTTTGGATTTCAAACCCTAGCCATCGTCTGGCCCAAAAATACCGATTTCGACCCATTTTTGTCGCGTGGTACGAAAATCGCCCGAAAAGTGCAGATGAAATCGACGACCGCGAGATCCTTATAGCATTCTTCTCCTAAATTTATGACGGTGTCTCGGGTTCCGTGTCGGATTTCAAACCCTAGCCATCGTCTGGACCGAAAATACCGATTTCAGCAAATTTTTGTCGGGTGGTACGAAAATCCCCCGAAAAGTGCAGATGAAATCGACGACCGCGAGATTCTTGTAGCATTCTTCTCCTAAATTTATGACTGTGACTCGGGTTTCGTGTCGGATTTCAAACCCTAGCCATCGTTTGGCCTGAAAATACCGATTTCGGCCGATTTTTGTCGGGTGGTACGAAAATCGCCCGAAAAGTGCAGATGAAATCGACGATCGCGATATTCTTGTAGCATTCTTCTCCTAAATTTATGAGTGTGTCTCGGGTTTCGTGTCGGATTTCAAACCTAGCCATCGTTTGGCCCGAAAATACCGATTTCGGCCCATTTTTGTCGGGTGGTACGAAAATCGCCCGAAAAGTGCAGATGAAATCGACGACCGCGAGATCCTTATAGCATTCGTCTCCAAAATTTATGACTGTGTCTCAGGTTCCATGTCGGATTTCAAACCCTAGCCATCGTGTGGCCCGAAAATACCGATTTCGGCCCATTTTTGTCGGGAGGTACGAAAATCGCCCGAAAAGTGCAGATGAAATCGACGACTGCGAGATTCTTGTAGCATTCTTCTCCTAAATTTATGACTGTGTCTCGGGTTTCGTGTCGGATTTCAAACCCTAGCCATCGTCTGGCCCGAAAATACTGATTTCGGCCCATTTTTGTCGGGTGGTACGAAAATCGCCCGAAAAGTGCAGATGAAATCGACGACCGCTAGATCTTTGTAGCATTCTTCTCCTAAATTTATGACTGTGTCTCGGGTTTCGTGTCAGATTTCAAACCCTAGCCATCGTCTGGACCGAAAATACCGATTTCGGCTAATTTTTGTCAGGTGGTACGAAAATCCCCCGAAAAGTGCAGATGAAATCGACGACCGCGAGATTCTTGTAGCATTCTTCTCCTAAATTTATGACTGTGTCTCGGGTTTCGTGTCGGATTTCAAACCCTAGCCATCGTTTGGCCCGAAAATACCGATTTCGGCCCATTTTTGTCGGGTGGTACGAAAATCGCCCGAAAAGTGCAGATGAAATCGACGACCGCGAGATTCTTGTAGCATTCTTCTCCTAAATTTATGACTGTGTCTCGAGTTTCGTTTTGGATTTCAAACCCTAGCCATCGTCTGGCCCAAAAATACCGATTTCGACCCATTTTTGTCGCGTGGTACGAAAATCGCCGGAAAAGTGCAGATGAAATCGACGACCGCGAGATCCTTGTAGCATTCTTCTCCTAAATTTATGACTGTGTCTCGGGTTCCGTGTCGGATTTCAAACCCTAGCCATCGTCTGGACCGAAAATACCGATTTCAGCAAATTTTTGTCGGGTGGTACGAAAATCGCCCGAAAAGTGCAGATGGAATCGACGAACGCGATATCCTTGTAGCATTCTTCTCCTCAATTTATGACTATGTCTCGGGTTCCGTGTCGGATTTCAAACCCTAGCCATCGTCTGGACCGAAAATACCGATTTCGGCTAATTTTTGTCGGGTGGTACGAAAATCGCCCGAAAAGTGCAGATGAAATCGACGACTGCGAGATTCTTGTAGCATTCTTCTCCTAAATTTATGACTGTGTCTCGGGTTTCGTGTCGGATTTCAAACACTAGCCATCGTCTGGCCCGAAAATACTGATTTCGGCCCATTTTTGTCGGGTGGTACGAAAATCGCCCGAAAAGTGCAGATGAAATCGACGACCGCTAGATCCTTGTAGCATTCTTCTCCTAAATTTATGACTGTGTCTCGGGTTTCGTGTCGGATTTCAAACCCTAGCCATCGTCTGGCCCGAAAATACCAATTTCGGCCCATTTTTGTCGGGTGTTACGAAAATCGCCCGAAAAGTGCAGATGAAATCGACAACCGCGAGATCCTTGTAGCATTCTTCTCCTCAATTTATGACTGTGTCTCAAGTTCCGTGTCGGATTTAAAACCCTAGCCATCGTCTGGACCGAAAATACCTATTTCGGCTAATTTTTGTCGGGTGGTACGAAAAATTGCCCGAAAAGTGCAGATGAAATCGACGACCGCGAGATTCTTGTAGCATTCTTCTCCTAAATTTATGACTGTGTCTCGGGTTCCGTGTCGGATTTCAAACCCTAGCCATCGTCTGGCCCAAAAATACCGATTTCAGCCCATTTTTATTGGGTGGTACGAAAATCTCCCGAATAGTGCAGATGAAATCGACGACCGCGAGATTCTTGTAGCATTCTTCTCCTAAATTTATGATTGTGTCTCGAGTTTCGTTTTGGATTTCAAACCCTAGCCATCGTCTGGCCCAAAAATACCGATTTCGACCCATTTTTGTCGCGTGGTACGAAAATCGCCCGAAAAGTGCAGATGAAATCGACGACCGCGAGATTCTTGTAGCATTCTTCTCCTAAATTTATGACTGTGTCTCGGGTTCCGTGTCGGATTTCAAACCCTAGCCATCGTCTGGACCGAAAATACCGATTTCAGCAAATTTTTGTCGGGTGGTACGAAAATCGCCCGAAAAGTGCAGATGCAATCGACGACCGCGAGATCCTTGTAGCATTCTTCTCCTAAATTTATGACTGTGTCTCGGGTTCAGTGTCTGATTTCAAACCCTAGCCAACGTGTGGCCCGAAAATACTGATTTCGCCCCATTTTTGTCGGGTGGTACGAAAATCGCCCGAAAAGTGCAGATGAAATCGACGACCGGGAGATCCTTGTAGCATTCTTCTCCTAAATTTATGACTGTGTCTCGGGTTTCGTGTCAGATTTCAAACCCTAGCCATCGTCTGGCCCGAAAATACTGATTTCGACCCATTTTCGTCGGGTGGTACGAAAATCGCCCGAAAAGTGCAGATGAAATCGACGACCGCGAGATCCTTGTAGCATTCTTCTCCTAAATTTATGACTGTGTATCGGGTTTCGTGTTGGATTTCAAACCCTAGCCATCGTCTGGCCCGAAAATACCGATGTCGGCCCATTTTTGTCGGGTGGTACGAAAATCGCCCGAAAAGTGCAGATGAAATCGATGACCGCGATATCCTTGTAGCATTCTTCTCCTCAATTTATGACTATGTCTCGGGTTCCGTGTCGGATTTCAAACCCTAGCCATCGTCTGGACCGAAAATACCGATTTCGGCTAATTTTTGTCGGGTGGTACGAAAATCGCCCGAAAAGTGCAGATGAAATCGAAGACCGCGAGATTCTTGTAGCATTCTTCTCCTAAATTTATGACTGTGTCTCGGGTTTCGTGTCGGATTTCAAACCCTAGCCATCGTTTGGCCCGAAAATAACGATTTCGGCCCATTTTTGCCGGGTGGTACGAAAATCGCCCGAAAAGTGCAGATGAAATCGACGACCGCGAGATTCTTGTAGCATTCTTCTCCTAAATTTATGACTGTGTCTCGGGTTTCGTGTCGGATTTCAAACCCTAGCCATCGTTTGGCCCGAAAAAACCGATTTCGGCCCATTTTTGTCGGGTGGTACGAAAATCGCCCGAAAAGTGCATATGAAATAGACGACCGCGAGATCCTTCTAGCATTCTTCTCCTAATTTTATGACTGTGTCTCGGGTTCCGTGTCGGATTTCAAACCATAGCCATCGTCTGGCCCGAAAATACCGATTTCGGCCCATTTTTGTCGGGTGGTACAAAAATCGCCCGAAAAGTGCAGATGAAATCGAAGAACGCGAGATCCTTGTAGCATTCTTCTCCTAAATTTATGACTGTGTCTCGGGTTTCGTGTCGGATTTCAAACCCTAGCCATCGTCTGGCCCGAAAATACCGATTTCGGCCCATTTTTGTCTGTTGGTATGAAAATCGCCCGAAAAGTGCAGATGAAATCGACAACCGCGAGATCCTTGTAGCATTCTTCTCCAAAATTTATGATTGTGTCTCGGGTTCCATGTCGGATTTCAAACCCTAGCCATCGTGTGGCCCGAAAATACCGATTTCGGCCCATTTTTGTCAGGTGGTACGAAAATCGCCCGAAAAGTGCAGATGAAATCGACGAACGCAAGATCCTTGTAGCATTCTTCTTCTAAATTTATGACCGTGTCTCGGGTTTCGTGTCGGATTTCAAACCCTAGCCATCGTCTGGACCGAAAATACCGATTTCGGCTAATTTTTGTCAGGTGGTACGAAAATCCCCCGAAAAGTGCAGATGAAATCGACGACCGCGAGATTCTTGTAGCATTCTTCTCCTAAATTTATGACTGTGTCTCGGGTTTCGTGTCGGATTTCAAACCCTAGCCATCGTTTGGCCCGAAAATACCGATTTCGGCCCATTTTTGTCGGGTGGTACGAAAATCGCCCGAAAAGTGCAGATGAAATAGACGACCGCCAGATCCTTGTACCATTCTTCTCCCAATTTTATGACTGTGTCTCGGGTTCCGTGTCGGATTTCAAACCCTAGCCATCGTCTGGCCCGAAAATACCGATTTCGGCCCATTTTTGTCGGGTGGTACGAAAATCGCCCGAAAAGTGCAGATGAAATCGACGACCGCGAGATTCTTGTAGCATTCTTCTCCTTAATTTATGACTGTGTCTCGGGTTCCGTGTCGGATTTCAAACCCTAGCCATCGTCTGGCCCGAAAATACCGATTTCGGCCCATTTTTGTCGGGTGGTACGAAAATCGCCCGAAAAGTGCAGATGAAATCGACAACCGCGAGATCCTTGTAGCATTCTTCTCCTCAATTTATGACTGTGTCTCAAGTTCCGTGTCGGATTTAAAACCCTAGCCATCGTCTGGACCGAAAATACCTATTTCGGCTAATTTTTGTCGGGTGGTACGAAAAATTGCCCGAAAAGTGCAGATGAAATCGACGACCGCGAGATTCTTGTAGCATTCTTCTCCTAAATTTATGACTGTGTCTCGGGTTCCGTGTCGGATTTCAAACCCTAGCCATCGTCTGGCCCAAAAATACCGATTTCAGCCCATTTTTATTGGGTGGTACGAAAATCTCCCGAATAGTGCAGATGAAATCGACGACCGCGAGATTCTTGTAGCATTCTTCTCCTAAATTTATGATTGTGTCTCGAGTTTCGTTTTGGATTTCAAACCCTAGCCATCGTCTGGCCCAAAAATACCGATTTCGACCCATTTTTGTCGCGTGGTACGAAAATCGCCCGAAAAGTGCAGATGAAATCGACGACCGCGAGATTCTTGTAGCATTCTTCTCCTAAATTTATGACTGTGTCTCGGGTTCCGTGTCGGATTTCAAACCCTAGCCATCGTCTGGACCGAAAATACCGATTTCAGCAAATTTTTGTCGGGTGGTACGAAAATCGCCCGAAAAGTGCAGATGCAATCGACGACCGCGAGATCCTTGTAGCATTCTTCTCCTAAATTTATGACTGTGTCTCGGGTTCAGTGTCTGATTTCAAACCCTAGCCAACGTGTGGCCCGAAAATACTGATTTCGCCCCATTTTTGTCGGGTGGTACGAAAATCGCCCGAAAAGTGCAGATGAAATCGACGACCGGGAGATCCTTGTAGCATTCTTCTCCTAAATTTATGACTGTGTCTCGGGTTTCGTGTCAGATTTCAAACCCTAGCCATCGTCTGGCCCGAAAATACTGATTTCGACCCATTTTCGTCGGGTGGTACGAAAATCGCCCGAAAAGTGCAGATGAAATCGACGACCGCGAGATCCTTGTAGCATTCTTCTCCTAAATTTATGACTGTGTCTCGAGTTTCGTGTCGGATTTCAAACCCTAGCCATCGTCTGGCCCGAAAATACCGATGTCGGCCCATTTTTGTCGGGTGGTACGAAAATCGCCGGAAAAGTGCAGATGAAATCGATGACCGCGATATCCTTGTAGCATTCTTCTCCTCAATTTATGACTATGTCTCGGGTTCCGTGTCGGATTTCAAACCCTAGCCATCGTCTGGACCGAAAATACCGATTTCGGCTAATTTTTGTCGGGTGGTACGAAAATCGCCCGAAAAGTGCAGATGAAATCGACGACTGCGAGATTCTTGTAGCATTCTTCTCCTAAATTTATGACTGTGTCTCGGGTTTCGTGTCGGATTTCAAACCCTAGCCATCGTCTGGCCCGAAAATACTGATTTCGGCCCATTTTTGTCGGGTGGTACGAAAATCGCCCGAAAAGTGCAGATGAAATCGACGACCGCGAGATCCTTGTAGCATTCTTCTCCTAAATTTATGACTGTGTCTCAGGTTTCGTGTCGGATTTCAAACCCTAGCCCTCGTGTGGCCCGAAAATACCGATTTCGGCCCATTTTTGTCGGGTGGTACGAAAATCGCCCGAAAAGTGCAGATGAAATCGACGACCGCGAGATTCTTGTAGCATTCTTCTCCTAAATTTATGACTGTGTCTCGGGTTTCGTGTCGGATTTCAAACCCTAGCCATCGTGTGGCCCGAAAATACCGATTTCGGCCCATTTTTGTTGGGTGGTACGAAAATGGCCTGAAAAGTCCAGATGAAATCGACGAACGCGAGATTCTTGTAGCATTCTTCTTCTAAATTTATGACTGTGTCTCGGGTTTCGTGTCGGATTTCAAACCCTAGCCATCGTTTGGCCCGAAAATACCGATTTCGGCCCATTTTTGTCGGGTGGTACGAAAATCGCCCGAAAAGTGCAGATGAAATCGACGACCGCGAGATTCTTGTAGCATTCTTCTCCTAAATTTATGAGTGTGTCTCGGGTTTCGTGTCGGATTTCAAACCCTTGCCATCGTTTGGCCCGAAAATACCGATTTCGAACCATTTTTGTCGGGTGGTACGAAAATCGACCGAAAAGTGCAGATGCAATCGACGACCGCGAGATCCTTGTAGCATTCTTATCCTAAATTTATGACTGTGTCTCGGGTTCCGTGTCCGATTTCAAACCGTAGCCATCGTCTGGCCCGACAATACCGATTTCGGCCCATTTTTGTCGGGTGGTACGAAAATCGCCCGAAAAGTGCAGATGAAATCGACGACCGCGAGATCCTTATAGCATTCTTGTCCAAAATTTATGACTGTGTCTCAGGTTCCGTGTCCGATTTCAAACCCTAGCCAACGTGTGGCCCGAAAATACTGATTTCGCCCCATTTTTGTCGGGTGGTACGAAAAATGCCAGAAAAGTGCAGATGAAATCGACGACCGCGAGATCCTTGTAGCATTCTTCTCCTAAATTTATGACTGTGTCTCGGGTTTCGTGTTGGATTTCAAACCCTAGCCATCGTCTGGCCCGAAAATAGCGATGTCGGCCCATTTTTGTCGGGTGGTACGAAAATCGCCCGAAAAGTGCAGATGAAATCGATGACCGCGATATCCTTGTAGCATTCTTCTCCTCAATTTATGACTATGTCTCGGGTTCCGTGTCGGATTTCAAACCCTAGCTATCGTCTGGACCGAAAATACCGATTTCGGCTAATTTTTGTAGGGTGGTACGAAAATCGCCCGAAAAGTGCAGATGAAATCGAAGACCGCGAGATTCTTGTAGCATTCTTCTCCTAAATTTATGACTGTGTCTCGGGTTTCGTGTCGGATTTCAAACCCTAGCCATCGTTTGGCCCGAAAATACCGATTTCGGCCCATTTTTGTCGGGTGGTACGAAAATCGCCCGAAAAGTGCAGATGAAATCGCAACCGCGAGATCCTTGTAGCATTCTTCTCCTAATTTTATGACTGTGTCTCGGGTTCTGTATCGGATTTCAAACCCTAGCCATCGTCTGGCCCGAAAATACCGATTTCAGCCCATTTTTGTCGGGTGGTACGAAAATGGCCTGAAAAGTCCAGATGAAATCGACGACCGCGAGATCCTGGTAGCATTATTCTCCTAAATTTATGACTGTGTCTCGGGTTTCGTGTCGGATTTCAAACCCTAGCCATCGTCTGGCCCGAAAATACCGATTTCGGCCCATTTTTGTCGGGTGGTACGAAAATCGCCCGAAAAGTGCAGATGAAATCGACAACCGCGAGATCCTTGTAGCATTCTTCTCCTCAATTTATGACTGTGTCTCAAGTTCCGTGTCGGATTTAAAACCCTAGCCATCGTCTGGACCGAAAATACCTATTTCGGCTAATTTTTGTCGGGTGGTACGAAAAATTGCCCGAAAAGTGCAGATGAAATCGACGACCGCGAGATTCTTGTAGCATTCTTCTCCTAAATTTATGACTGTGTCTCGGGTTCCGTGTCGGATTTCAAACCCTAGCCATCGTCTGGCCCAAAAATACCGATTTCAGCCCATTTTTATTGGGTGGTACGAAAATCTCCCGAATAGTGCAGATGAAATCGACGACCGCGAGATTCTTGTAGCATTCTTCTCCTAAATTTATGATTGTGTCTCGAGTTTCGTTTTGGATTTCAAACCCTAGCCATCGTCTGGCCCAAAAATACCGATTTCGACCCATTTTTGTCGCGTGGTACGAAAATCGCCCGAAAAGTGCAGATGAAATCGACGACCGCGAGATTCTTGTAGCATTCTTCTCCTAAATTTATGACTGTGTCTCGGGTTCCGTGTCGGATTTCAAACCCTAGCCATCGTCTGGACCGAAAATACCGATTTCAGCAAATTTTTGTCGGGTGGTACGAAAATCGCCCGAAAAGTGCAGATGCAATCGACGACCGCGAGATCCTTGTAGCATTCTTCTCCTAAATTTATGACTGTGTCTCGGGTTCAGTGTCTGATTTCAAACCCTAGCCAACGTGTGGCCCGAAAATACTGATTTCGCCCCATTTTTGTCGGGTGGTACGAAAATCGCCCGAAAAGTGCAGATGAAATCGACGACCGGGAGATCCTTGTAGCATTCTTCTCCTAAATTTATGACTGTGTCTCGGGTTTCGTGTCAGATTTCAAACCCTAGCCATCGTCTGGCCCGAAAATACTGATTTCGACCCATTTTCGTCGGGTGGTACGAAAATCGCCCGAAAAGTGCAGATGAAATCGACGACCGCGAGATCCTTGTAGCATTCTTCTCCTAAATTTATGACTGTGTCTCGAGTTTCGTGTCGGATTTCAAACCCTAGCCATCGTCTGGCCCGAAAATACCGATGTCGGCCCATTTTTGTCGGGTGGTACGAAAATCGCCGGAAAAGTGCAGATGAAATCGATGACCGCGATATCCTTGTAGCATTCTTCTCCTCAATTTATGACTATGTCTCGGGTTCCGTGTCGGATTTCAAACCCTAGCCATCGTCTGGACCGAAAATACCGATTTCGGCTAATTTTTGTCGGGTGGTACGAAAATCGCCCGAAAAGTGCAGATGAAATCGACGACTGCGAGATTCTTGTAGCATTCTTCTCCTAAATTTATGACTGTGTCTCGGGTTTCGTGTCGGATTTCAAACCCTAGCCATCGTCTGGCCCGAAAATACTGATTTCGGCCCATTTTTGTCGGGTGGTACGAAAATCGCCCGAAAAGTGCAGATGAAATCGACGACCGCGAGATCCTTGTAGCATTCTTCTCCTAAATTTATGACTGTGTCTCAGGTTTCGTGTCGGATTTCAAACCCTAGCCCTCGTGTGGCCCGAAAATACCGATTTCGGCCCATTTTTGTCGGGTGGTACGAAAATCGCCCGAAAAGTGCAGATGAAATCGACGACCGCGAGATTCTTGTAGCATTCTTCTCCTAAATTTATGACTGTGTCTCGGGTTTCGTGTCGGATTTCAAACCCTAGCCATCGTGTGGCCCGAAAATACCGATTTCGGCCCATTTTTGTTGGGTGGTACGAAAATGGCCTGAAAAGTCCAGATGAAATCGACGAACGCGAGATTCTTGTAGCATTCTTCTTCTAAATTTATGACTGTGTCTCGGGTTTCGTGTCGGATTTCAAACCCTAGCCATCGTTTGGCCCGAAAATACCGATTTCGGCCCATTTTTGTCGGGTGGTACGAAAATCGCCCGAAAAGTGCAGATGAAATCGACGACCGCGAGATTCTTGTAGCATTCTTCTCCTAAATTTATGAGTGTGTCTCGGGTTTCGTGTCGGATTTCAAACCCTTGCCATCGTTTGGCCCGAAAATACCGATTTCGAACCATTTTTGTCGGGTGGTACGAAAATCGACCGAAAAGTGCAGATGCAATCGACGACCGCGAGATCCTTGTAGCATTCTTATCCTAAATTTATGACTGTGTCTCGGGTTCCGTGTCCGATTTCAAACCGTAGCCATCGTCTGGCCCGACAATACCGATTTCGGCCCATTTTTGTCGGGTGGTACGAAAATCGCCCGAAAAGTGCAGATGAAATCGACGACCGCGAGATCCTTATAGCATTCTTGTCCAAAATTTATGACTGTGTCTCAGGTTCCGTGTCCGATTTCAAACCCTAGCCAACGTGTGGCCCGAAAATACTGATTTCGCCCCATTTTTGTTGGGTGGTACGAAAAATGCCAGAAAAGTGCAGATGAAATCGACGACCGCGAGATCCTTGTAGCATTCTTCTCCTAAATTTATGACTGTGTCTCGGGTTTCGTGTCAGATTTCAAACCCTAGCCATCGTCTGGCCCGAAAATACTGATTTCGACCCATTTTCGTCGGGTGGTACGAAAATCGCCCGAAAAGTGCAGATGAAATCGACGACCGCGAGATCCTTGTAGCATTCTTCTCCTAAATTTATGACTGTGTATCGGGTTTCGTGTTGGATTTCAAACCCTAGCCATCGTCTGGCCCGAAAATACCGATGTCGGCCCATTTTTGTCGGGTGGTACGAAAATCGCCCGAAAAGTGCAGATGAAATCGATGACCGCGATATCCTTGTAGCATTCTTCTCCTCAATTTATGACTATGTCTCGGGTTCCGTGTCGGATTTCAAACCCTAGCCATCGTCTGGACCGAAAATACCGATTTCGGCTAATTTTTGTCGGGTGGTACGAAAATCGCCCGAAAAGTGCAGATGAAATCTAAGACCGCGATATTCTTGTAGCATTCTTCTCCTAAATTTATGACTGTGTCTCGGGTTTCGTGTCGGATTTCAAACCCTAGCCATCGTTTGGCCCGAAAATACCGATTTCGGCCCATTTTTGTCGGGTGGTACGAAAATCGCCCGAAAAATGCAGATGAAATCTAAGACCGCGAGATTCTTGTAGCATTCTTCTCCTAAATTTATGACTGTGTCTCGGGTTTCGTGTCGGATTTCAAACCCTAGCCATCGTTTGGCCCGAAAAATACCGATTTCGGCCAATTTTTGTCGGGTGGTACGAAAATCGCCCGAAAAGTGCAGAAAAAATCGATGACCGCGAGATCCTTGTAGCATTCTTCTCCTAAATTTATGACTTTGTCAGGGTTCTGTGTCAGATTTCAAAACCTAGCCATCGTCTGGCCCGAAAATACCGATTTCGTCCCATTTTTGTCGGGTGGTATGAAAATCGCCCGAAAAGTGCAGATCAAATTGACGACCGCGAGATCCTTGTAGCATTCTTGTCCTAAATTTATGACTCTGTCTCGGGTTCCCTGTCAGTTTTCAAACCCTAGCCATCGTCTGGCCCGAAAATACCGATTTCAGCCAATTTTTGTCGGGTGGTACGAAAATCGCCCGAAAAGTCCAGATGAAATCAACGACTGCGAGATCCTTGTAGCATTCTTCTCTTAAATTTATGACTGTGTCTCGAGTTGCGTGTCGGATTTCAAACCCTAGCCATTGTCTGGGTCGAAAATACCGATTTCGGCCCATTTTTGTCGGGTGGTACGATAATCGCCTGAAAATTCCAGATGAAATCGACGACCGCGAGATCTTTGTAGCATTCTTCTCCTAAATTTATGACTATGCCTCGGTTTCCATGTCGGATTTCAAACCCTAGCCATCGTCTGGCCCGAAAATACCGATTTCGGCCCATTTTTGTCGGGTGGTACGAAAATCGCCCAAAAAGTCCAGATGAAATCGACGACCGCGAGATCCTTGTAGCATTCTTCTCCTAAATTTATGACTGTGTCTCGGGTTCCGTGTCGGATTTCAAACCCTAGCCATCGTTTGGCCGGAAAATACCGATTTCGGCCCATTTTTGTCGGGTGGTACGAAAATCGCCCGAAAAGTGCAGATCAAATCGACAATCGCGAGATCCTTGTAGCATTCTTCTCCTAAATTTATGACTCTGTCTCGGGTTCTGTATCGGATTTCAAACCCTAGCCATCGTCTGGCCCGAAAATACCGATTACGTCCCATTTTTGTCGGGTGGTACGAAAATCGCCCGAAAAGTGCAGATCAAATTGAGGACCGCGAGATCCTTGTAGCATTCTTGTCCTAAATTTATGATTCTGTCTCGGGTTCCGTCTCAGTTTTCAAACCCTAGCCATCGTCTGGCCCGAAAATACCGATTTCGCCCCATTTTGGTCGGGTGGTACGAAAATCGCATGAAAATTCCAGATGAAATCGACGACCGCGAGATCCTTGTAGCATTCTTCTCCTAAATCTATGACTATGCCTCGGGTTCCATGTCGGATTTCAAAACCTAGCCATCGTCTGGTCCGAAAATACCGATTTCGGCCCATTTTTGTCGGGTGGTACGAAAATCGCCCGAAAAGTCCAGATGAAATCGACGACCGCGTGATCCTTGTAGCATTCTTCTCCTAAATTTATGACTGTGTCTCGGGTTCCGTGTCGGATTTCAAACCCTAGCCATCGTCTGGCCGGAAAATACCGATTTCGGCCCATTTTTGTGAGGTGGTACGAAAATCGCCCGAAAAGTGCAAAAAAAATCGACGACCGCGAGATCCTTGTATCATTCTTGTCCTAAATTTATGACTCTGTCTCGGGTTCCGTCTCAGTTTTCAAACCCTAGCCATCGTCTGGCCCGAAAATACCGATTTCAGTCAATTTTTGTCGGGTGGTACGAAAATCGCCCTAAAATTCCAGATGAAATCGACGACCGCGATCCTTGTAGCATTCTTCTCCTAAATTTATGACTGTGTCTCGGGTTCCGTGTCCGATTTCAAACCCTAGCCATCGTTTGACCCGAAAATACCTATTTCGGCCCATTTTTGTCGGGTGGTATGAAAATCGCCCGAAAAGTGCAGATGAAATCAACGATTGCGAGATCCTTGTAGCATTCTTCTCCTAAATTTATGACTCTGTCTCGGGTTCCGTGTCGGATTTCAAACCCTAGCCATCGTCTGGCCCGAAAATACCGATTTCGGCCCATTTTTGTCGGGTGGTACGAAAATCGCCCGAAAAGTGCAGATGAAATTGACGACCGCGAGATCCTTGTAGCATTCTTCTCCTAAATTTATGACTGTGTCTCGGGTTCCGTGTCGGATTTCAAACCCTAGCCATCGTCTGGCCCGAAAATACCGATTTCGGCCCATTTTTGTCGGGTGGTACGAAAATCACCCGAAAAGTCTAGATGAAATCGACGACCGCGAGATCCTTTTAGCATTCTTCTCCAAAATTTATGACTGTGTCTCGGGTTCTGCGCCGGATTTCAAACCCTAGTCATCGTCTGGCACGAAAATACTGATTTCGGCCCATTTTTGTCGGGTGGTACGAAAATCGCCCGAAAAGTGCAGATGAAATCGACGACCGCGAGATCCTTGTAGCATTCTTCTCCTAAATTTATGACTGTGTCTCGGGTTCCGTGTCGGATGTCAAACCCTAGCCATCGTCTGGCCCGAAAATACCGATTTCGGCCCATTTTTGTCGGGTGGTACGAAAATCGCCCGAAAAGTGCAGATGAAATCGACGACCGCGAGATTCTTGTAGCATTCTTCTCCTAAATTTATGACTGTGTCTCGAGTTTCGTTTTGGATTTCAAACCCTAGCCATCGTCTGGCCCAAAAATACCGATTTCGACCCATTTTTGTCGCGTGGTACGAAAATCGCCCGAAAAGTGCAGATGAAATCGACGACCGCGAGATTCTTGTAGCATTCTTCTCCTAAATTTATGACTGTGTCTCGGGTTCCGTGTCGGATTTCAAACCCTAGCCATCGTCTGGACCGAAAATACCGATTTCAGCAAATTTTTGTCGGGTGGTACGAAAATCGCCCGAAAAGTGCAGATGCAATCGACGACCGCGAGATCCTTGTAGCATTCTTCTCCTAAATTTATGACTGTGTCTCGGGTTCAGTGTCTGATTTCAAACCCTAGCCAACGTGTGGCCCGAAAATACTGATTTCGCCCCATTTTTGTCGGGTGGTACGAAAATCGCCCGAAAAGTGCAGATGAAATCGACGACCGGGAGATCCTTGTAGCATTCTTCTCCTAAATTTATGACTGTGTCTCGGGTTTCGTGTCAGATTTCAAACCCTAGCCATCGTCTGGCCCGAAAATACTGATTTCGACCCATTTTCGTCGGGTGGTACGAAAATCGCCCGAAAAGTGCAGATGAAATCGACGACCGCGAGATCCTTGTAGCATTCTTCTCCTAAATTTATGACTGTGTCTCGAGTTTCGTGTCGGATTTCAAACCCTAGCCATCGTCTGGCCCGAAAATACCGATGTCGGCCCATTTTTGTCGGGTGGTACGAAAATCGCCGGAAAAGTGCAGATGAAATCGATGACCGCGATATCCTTGTAGCATTCTTCTCCTCAATTTATGACTATGTCTCGGGTTCCGTGTCGGATTTCAAACCCTAGCCATCGTCTGGACCGAAAATACCGATTTCGGCTAATTTTTGTCGGGTGGTACGAAAATCGCCCGAAAAGTGCAGATGAAATCGACGACTGCGAGATTCTTGTAGCATTCTTCTCCTAAATTTATGACTGTGTCTCGGGTTTCGTGTCGGATTTCAAACACTAGCCATCGTCTGGCCCGAAAATACTGATTTCGGCCCATTTTTGTCGGGTGGTACGAAAATCGCCCGAAAAGTGCAGATGAAATCGACGACCGCTAGATCCTTGTAGCATTCTTCTCCTAAATTTATGACTGTGTCTCGGGTTTCGTGTCGGATTTCAAACCCTAGCCATCGTCTGGCCCGAAAATACCAATTTCGGCCCATTTTTGTCGGGTGTTACGAAAATCGCCCGAAAAGTGCAGATGAAATCGACAACCGCGAGATCCTTGTAGCATTCTTCTCCTCAATTTATGACTGTGTCTCAAGTTCCGTGTCGGATTTAAAACCCTAGCCATCGTCTGGACCGAAAATACCTATTTCGGCTAATTTTTGTCGGGTGGTACGAAAAATTGCCCGAAAAGTGCAGATGAAATCGACGACCGCGAGATTCTTGTAGCATTCTTCTCCTAAATTTATGACTGTGTCTCGGGTTCCGTGTCGGATTTCAAACCCTAGCCATCGTCTGGCCCGAAAATACCGATTTCGGCCCATTTTTGTGGGGTGGTACGAAAATCGCCCGAAAAGGGCAGATGAAATCGACGACCGCGAGATCCTTGTAGCATTCTTCTCCTAAATTTATGACTGTGTCTCGGGTTCCGTGTCGGATTTCAAACCCTAGCCATCGTCTGGCCCGAAAATACCGATTTCGGCCCATTTTTGTCGGGTGGTACGAAAATCTCCCGAAAAGTCCAGATGAAATCGACGACCGCGAGATCCTTGTAGCATTCTTCTCCTAAATTTATGACTGTGTCTCGGGTTCCGTGTCGGATTTCAAACCCTAGCCATCGTCTGGCCCGAAAATACCGATTTCGGCCCATTTTTGTCGGGTGGTACGAAAATCGCCAGAAAAGTGCAGATGAAATCGACGACCGCGAGATCCTTGTAGCATTCTTCTCCTAAATTTATGACTGTGTCTCGGGTTCCGTGTCGGATTTCAAACCCTAGCCATCGTCTGGCCCGAAAATACCGATTTCGTCCCATTTTTGTCGGGTGGTACGAAAATCGCCCGAAAAGTGCAGATCAAATTGACGACCGCGAGATCCTTGTAGCATTCTTGTCCTAAATTTATGACTCTGTCTCGGGTTCCGTGTCAGTTTTCAAACCCTAGCCATCGTCTGGCCCGAAAATACCGATTTCGGTCAATTTTTGTCGGGTGGTACGAAAATCGCTCGAAAATTCCAGATGAAATCGACGACCGCAATCCTTGTAGCATTCTTCTCCTAAATTTATGACTGTGTCTCGGGTTCCGTGTCCAATTTCAAACCCTAGCCATCGTCTGACCCGAAAATACCTACTTCGGCCCATTTTTGTCGGGTGGTACGAAAATCGCCCGAAAAGTGCAGATGAAATCAACGATTGCGAGATCCTTGTAGCATTCTTCTCCTAAATTTATGACTGTGTCTCGGGTTCCGTTTCGGATTTCAAACCCTAGCCATCGCCTGGCCCGAAAATACCGATTTCGGCCCATTTTTGTCGGGTGGTACGAAAATCGCCCGAAAAGTGCAGATGAAGTCGACGACCGCGAGATTTTTGTAGCATTCTTCTCCTAAATTTATGACTGTGACTCGGGTTCCGTGTCGGATTTCAAACCCTAGCCATCGTCTGGCCCGAAAATACCGATTTCGCCCCATTTTTGTCGCGTGGTACGAAAATCGCCCGAAAAGTGCAGATCAAATCGACGACCGCGAGATCCTTATAGCATTCTTCTCCTAAATTTATGACTGTGTCTCGGGTTCCGTGTCGGATTTCAAACCCTAGCCATCGTCTGGCCTAAAAATACCGATTTCAGCCCATTTTTCTCGGGTGGTACGAAAATCGCCCGAAAAGTGCAGATGAAATCGACGACCGCGAGATCCTTGTAGCATTCTTCTCCTAAATTTATGAATGTGTCTCGGGTTCTGTGTCGGATTTCAAACCCTAGCCATCGTTTGGCCCGAAAATACCTATTTCGGCCCATTTTTGTCGCGTGGTACGAAAATCGCCCGAAAAGTGCAGATGAAATCGACGATCGCGAGATCCTTGTAGCATTCTTTTCCTCAATTTATGACTGTGTCTCGGGTTCCGTGTCGGGTTTCAAACCCTGGCCATTGTCTGGCCCGAAAATGCCGATTTCGGCCCTATTTTGTCGGGTGGTACGAAAATCGCCTGAAAAGTCCAGATGAAATCGACGACCGCGAGATCCTTGTAGCATTCTTCTCCTTAATTTATGACTGTGTCTGGGTTCCTTGTCGGATCTCATACCCTGGCCATCGTCTGGCCCGAAAATACCGATTTCGGCCCATTTTTGTCGGGTGGTACGAAAATCGCCCGAAAAGTGCAGATGAAATCGACGACCGCGAGATTCTTGTAGCATTCTTCTCCTAAATTTATGACTGTGTCTCGGGTTTCGTGTCGGATTTCAAACCCTAGCCATCGTCTGGCCCGAAAATACCGATTTCGGCCCATTTTTGTCGGGTGCTACAAAAATCGCCCGAAAAGTGCAGATGAAATCGACGACCGCAAGATCCTTGTAGCATTCTTCTCCTAAATTTATGAATTTGTCTCGGGTTCTGTATCGGATTTCAAACCCTAGCCATCGTCTGACCCGAAAATACTGATTTCGGCCCATTTTTGTTTGGTGGTAGGAAAATGGGCTGAAAAGTCCAGATAAAATCGACGACCGCGAGATCCTAGTAGCATTCTTCTCCAAAATTTATGACTGTGTCTTGGGTTCTGTGTCGGATTTCAAACCCTAGCCATCGTCTGGCCCGAAAATACCGATTTCGGCCCATTTTTGTCGGGTGGTACGAAAATCGCCCGAAAAGTGCAAATGAAATCGACGACCGTGAGATCCTTGTAGCATTCTTCTCCTCAATTTATGACTGTGTCTCGGGTTTCGTGTCGGATTTCAAACCCTAGCCATCGTCTAGTCCGAAAATACCTATTTCGGCCCATTTTTGTCGGGTGGTAAGAAAATCGCCCGAAAAGTGAATATGAAATCGACGACCGCGAGATTCTTGTAGCATTCTTCTCCTAAATTTATGACTGTGTCTCGGGTTTCGTGTCGGATTTCAAACCCTAGCCATCGTCTGGCCCGAAAATACCGATTTCGGCCCATTTTTGTCGGGTGGTAGAAAAATCGCCCGAAAAGTGCAGATGAAATCGACGATCCCGAGATCCTTGTAGCATTCTTCTCCTAAATTTATGACTGTGTCTCGGGTTCCGTGTCAGATTTAAAACCCTAGCCATCGTCTAGTCCGAAAATACAGATTTCGGCCCATTTTGTTCGGGTGGTACGAAAATCGCCCGAAAAGTCTAGATGAAATCGACGACCGCGAGATCCTTGTAGCATTCTTCTCCTAAATTTATGACTGTGTCTCGGGTTCCGTGTAGGATTTCAAACCCTAGCCATCGTCTGGCCCGAAAATACCGATTTCGGCCCATTTTTGTCGGGTGGTAGGAAAATCGCCCGAAAAGTCCAGATGAAATCGACGACCGCGAGATCCTTGTAGCATTCTTCTCCAAAATTTATGACTGTGTCTCGGGTTCCGTGTCGGATTTCAAACCCTAGCCATCGTCTGGCCCGAAAATACCGATTTCGGCCCATTTTTGTCGTGTGGTACGAAAATCGCCCGAAAAGTCCAGATGAAATCGACGACCGCGAGATCCTTGTGGCATTTTTCTTCAAAATTTATGACTGTGTCTCGGGTTCCGTGTCGGATTTCAAACCCTAGCCATCGTCTGGCCCGAAAATACCGATTTCGGCCCATTTTTGTCGGGTGGTACGAAAATCGCCCGAAAAGTCCAGATGAAATCGACGACCGCGAGACCCTTGTAGCATTCTTCTCCTAAATTTATGACTGTGTCTCGGGTTCCGTGTCGGATTTCAAACCCTAGCCATTATCTGGCTCGAAAATACCGATTTCGGCCCATTTTTGTCGGGTGGTACGAAAATCGCCCGAAAAGTCCAGATGAAATCGACGACCGCGAGATCCTTGTAGCATTCTTCTCCTAAATTTATGACTGTGTCTCGGGTTCCGTGTCGGATTTCAAACCCTAGCCATCGTCTCGCCCGAAAATACCGATTTCGGCCCATTTTTGTCGGGTGGTACGAAAATCGCCCGAAAAGTCCAGATGAAATCGACGACCGCGAGATCCTTGTAGCATTCTTCTCCTAAATTTATGACTGTGTCTCGGGTTCCGTGTCGGATTTCAAACAGTAGCCATCGTCTGGCCCGAAAATACCGATTTCGCCCCATTTTTGTCGGGTGGTACGAAAATCGCCCGAAAAGTCTAGATGAAATCGACGACCGCGAGATCCTTGTAGCATTCTTCTCCTAAATTTATGACTATGTCTCGGGTTCCGTGTCGGATTTCAAACCCTAGCCATCGTCTGGGTCGAAAATACCGATTTCGGCCCATTTTTGTCGGGTGGTACGAAAATCGCCCGAAAAGTCCAGATGAAATCGACGACCGCGAGATCCTTGTAGCATTCTTCTCCTAAATTTATGACTGTGTCTCGGGTTCCGTGTCGGATTTCAAACCCTAGCCATCGTCTGGCCCGAAAATACCGATTTAGGCCCATTTTTTTCGGGTGGTACGAAAATCGCCCGAATAGTGCAGATGAAATCGAAGACCGCGAGATCCTTATAGCATTCTTCTCCAAAATTTATGACTGTGTCTCGGGTTTCGTGTCGGATTTCAAACCCTAGCCATCGTGTGGCCCGAAAGTACCGATTTCGGCCTATTTTTGTCGGGTGGTACGAAAATCGCCCAAAAAGTGCAGATGAAATCGCAACCGCGAGATCCTTGTACCATTCTTCTCCGCAATTTATGACTGTGTCTCGGGTTCTGTGTCGGATTTCAAACCCTAGCCATCGTCTGGCCCGAAAATACCGATTTCGGCCCATTTTTGTCGGGTGGTACGAAAATCGCCCGAAAAGTCCAGATGAAATCGACGACCGCGAGATCCTTGTAGCATTCTTCTCCTAAATTTATGACTGTGTCTCGGGTTCCGTGTCGGATTTCAAACCCTAGCAATCGTATGGCCCAAAAATACCGATTTCGACCCATTTTTGTTGGGTGGTACGAAAATCGCCCGAAAAGTCCAGATGAAATCGATGACCGCGAGATCCTTGTAGCATTCTTCTCCTAAATTTATGACTGTGTTTCCGGTTCCGTGTCAGATTTCAAACAATAGCAAGCGTCTGGCCTGAAAATACCGATTTCGGCCCATTTTTGTCGGGTGGTACGAAAATCGCCCGAAAAGTCCAGATGAAATCGAGGACCGCGAGATCCTTGTAGCATTCTTCTCCTAAATTTATGACTGTCTCTCGGGTTCCGTGTCAGATTTCAAACCCTATCCATCGTCTGGCCCGAAAATACCGATTTCGGCCCATTTTTGTCGGGTGGTACGAAAATCGCCCGAAAAGTCCAGATGAAATCGACGACCGCGAGATCCTTGTAGCATTCTTCTCCTAAATTTATGACTGTGTCTCGGGTTCCGTGTCGGATTTCAAACCCTAGCCATCGTGTGGCCCGAAAATACCGATTTCGGCCCATTTTTGTAGGGTGGTATGAAAATCGCCCGAAAAGTCCAGACGAAATCGACGACCGCGAGATCCTTGTAGCATTCTTCTCCTAAATTTTTGACTGTGTCTCGGGTTTCGTGTCGGATTTCAAACCCTAGCCATCGTCTGGCCCGAAAATGCCGATTTCGGCCCATTTTTATCGGGTGGTACGAAAATCGCCCGAAAAGTGCAGATCAAATCGACGACCGCGAGATCCTTGTAGCATTCTTCTCCTTAATTTATGACTGTGTCTCGGGTTCCGTGTCGGATATCAAACCCTAGCCATCGTCTGGCCCGAAAATACCTATTTCGGCCCATTTTTGTCGCGTGGTACGAAAATCGCCCGAAAAGTCTAGATGAAATCGACGACCGCGAGATCCTTGTAGCATTCTTCTCCTAAATTTATGACTGTGTCTCGGGTTCCGTGTCGGGTTTCAAACCCTAGCCATCGTCTGGCCCGAAAATGCCGATTTCGGCCTATTTTTATCGGGTGGTACGAAAATCACCCGAAAAGTGCAGATGAAATCGACGACCGCGAGATCCTTGTAGCATTCTTCTCCTAAATTTATGACTGTGTCTCGGGTTCCGTGTCGGATTTCAAACCCTAGCCATTGTCTGGGTCGAAAATACCGATTTCGGCCCATTTTTGTCTGGTGGTATGAAAATCACCCGAAAAGTCCAGATGAAATCGACGACCGCGAGATCCTTGTAGCATTCTTCTCCTAAATTTATGACTGTGCCTCGGGTTCCATGTCGGATTTCAAACCCTAGCCATCGCCTGGCCAGAAAATACCGATTTCGGCCCATTTTTGTCTGGTGGTACGAAAATCGCCCGAAAAGTCCAGATGAAATCGACGACCGTGAGAGCCTTGTAGCATTCTTCTGCTAAATTGATGACTGTGTCTCAGGTTCCGTGTCGGATTTCAAACCCTAGCCATCGCCTTGCCTGAAAATACCGATTTCGGCCCATTTTTGTCGGGTGGTACGAAAATCGCCCGAAAAGTGCAGATGAAATCGACGACCGCGAGATCCTTGTAGCATTCTTCTCCTAAATTTATGACTGTGTCTCGGGTTCCGTGTCGGATTTCAAACCCTAGTAATCATCTGGCCTGAAAATACCGATTTTGGCCCATTTTTGTCGGGTGGTACGAAAATCGCCCGAAAAGTCCAGATGAAATCGACGACCGCGAGATCCTTGTAGCATTCTTCTCCTAAATTTATGACTGTGTCTCGGGTTCCGTGTCGGATTTCAAACCCTAGCCATCGTGTGGCCCGAAAATACCGATTTCGGCCCATTTTTGTAGGGTGGTATGAAAATCGCCCGAAAAGTCCAGACGAAATCGACGACCGCGAGATCCTTGTAGCATTCTTCTCCTAAATTTTTGACTGTGTCTCGGGTTTCGTGTCGGATTTCAAACCCTAGCCATCGTCTGGCCCGAAAATGCCGATTTCGGCCCATTTTTATCGGGTGGTACGAAAATCGCCCGAAAAGTGCAGATCAAATCGACGACCGCGAGATCCTTGTAGCATTCTTCTCCTTAATTTATGACTGTGTCTCGGGTTCCGTGTCGGATATCAAACCCTAGCCATCGTCTGGCCCGAAAATACCTATTTCGGCCCATTTTTGTCGCGTGGTACGAAAATCGCCCGAAAAGTCTAGATGAAATCGACGACCGCGAGATCCTTGTAGCATTCTTCTCCTAAATTTATGACTGTGTCTCGGGTTCCGTGTCGGGTTTCAAACCCTAGCCATCGTCTGGCCCGAAAATGCCGATTTCGGCCTATTTTTATCGGGTGGTACGAAAATCACCCGAAAAGTGCAGATGAAATCGACGACCGCGAGATCCTTGTAGCATTCTTCTCCTAAATTTATGAATGTGTCTCGGGTTCTGTGTCGGATTTCAAACCCTAGCCATCGTCTGGCCCGAAAATACCTATTTCGGCCCATTTTTGTCGCGTGGTACGAAAATCGCCCGAAAAGTGCAGATGAAATCGACGATCGCGAGATCCTTGTAGCATTCTTCTCCTAAATTTATGACTGTGTCTCGGGTTCCGTGTCGGATTTCAAACCCTAGCCATCGTCTGGCCCGAAAATACCGATTTCGGCCCATTTTTGTCGGGTGGTATGAAAATCGCCCGAAAAGTGCAGATGAAATCGACGACCGCGAGATCCTTGTAGCATTCTTCTCCTAAATTTATGACTGTGTCTCGGGTTCCGTGTCAGATTTCAAACCCTAGCCATCGTCTAGCCCGAAAATACCGATTTCGGCCCATTTTTGTCGGGTGGTACGAAAATCGCCCGAAAAGTCCAGATGAAATCGACGACCGCGAGATCCTTGTAGCATTCTTCTCCTAAATTTATGACTGTGTCTCGGGTTCCGTGTCGGATTTCAAACCCTAGCCATCGTTTGGCACGAAAATACCGATTTTCGACCATTTTTGTCGGGTGGTAGGAAAATCGCCCGAAAACTCTAGATGAAATCGACGACCGCGAGATCCTTGTAGCATTCTTCTCCTAAATTTATGATTGTGTCTCGGGTTCCGTGTCGGATTTCAAACCCTAGCCATCGTTTGGCCCGAAAATACCGATTTCGGCCCATTTTTGTCGGGTGGTACAAAAATCGCCCGAAAAGTGCAGATGAAATCGACGACTGCGAGATCCTTATAGCATTCTTCTCCTCAATTTATGACTGTGTCTCGGGTTCCATGTCGGATTTCAAACCCTAGCCATCGTCTGGCCCGAAAATACCGATTTCGGCCCATTTTTGTCGGGTGGTACGAAAATCGCCCGAAAAGTGCAGATGAAATCAACGACCGCGAGATCCTTGTAGCATTCTTCTCCTAAATTTATGACTGTGTCTCGGGTTCCGTGTCGGATTTCAAACCCTAGCCATCGTCTGGCCAGAAAATACCGATTTCGGCCCATTTTTGTCGGGTGGTACGAAAATCGCCCGAAAAGTCCAGATGAAATCGACGACCGCGAGATCCTTGTAGCATTCTTCTCCTAAATTTATGACTGTGTCTCGGGTTCCGTGTCGGATTTTAAACCCTAGCCATCGTCTGGCCCGAAAATACCGATTTCGGCCCATTTTTGTCGGGTGGTACGAAAATCGCCCGAAAAGTCCAGATGAAATCGACGACCGCGAGATCCTTGTAGCATTCTTCTCCTAAATTTATGAGTGTGTCTCGGGTTCCGTGTCGGATTTCAAACCCTAGCCATCGTCTGGCCCGAAAATACCGATTTCGGCCCATTTTTGTCGGGTGGTACGAAAATCGCCCGAAAAGTCCAGATGAAATCGACGACCGCGAGACCCTTGTAGCATTCTTCTCCTAAATTTATGACTGTGTCTCGGGTTCCGTGTCGGATTTCAAACCCTAGCCATTATCTGGCTCGAAAATACCGATTTCGGCCCATTTTTGTCGGGTGGTACGAAAATCGCCCGAAAAGTCCAGATGAAATCGACGACCGCGAGATCCTTGTAGCATTCTTCTCCTAAATTTATGACTGTGTCTCGGGTTCCGTGTCGGATTTCAAACCGTAGCCATCGTCGGTGGTACGAAAATCCCGCAAAAAGTCCAGATGAAATCACCGACCGCGAGATCCTTGTAGCATTCTTCTCTTAAATTTATGACTGTGTCTCGGGTTCCGTGTCGGATTTCAAACCCTAGCCATCGTCTGGCCCGAAAATACCGATTTCGGCCCATTTTTGTCGGGTGGTACGAAAATCGCCCGAAAAGTCCAGATGAAATCGACGACCGTGAGATCCTTTTAGCATTCTTCTCCAAAATTTATGATTTTGTCTCGGGTTCCGTGCCGGATTTCAAACCCTAGCCATCGTCTGTCCCGAAAATACCGATTTCGACCCATTTTTGTCGGGTGGTACGAAAATCGCCCGAAAAGTGCAGATGAAATCGACGACCACGAGATCCTTGTAGAATTTCTTCTCCTAAATTTATGAGTGTGTCTCGGGTTCCGTGTCGGATTTCAAACCGTAGCACTTGTCTGGCCCGAAAATACCGATTTCGGCCCATTTTTGTCGGGTGGTAAAAAAATCGCCCGAAAAGTGCAGATGAAATCGACGACCGCGAGATCCTTGTAGCATTCTTCTCCTAAATTTATGACTGTGTCTCGGGTTCCGTGTCGTATTTCAAACCCTAGCCATCGTCTGGGCCGAAAAATACCGATTTCGGCCCATTTTTGTCGGGTGGTACGAAAATCGCCCGAAAAGTCCAGATGAAATCGACGACCGCGAGATCCTTGTAGCATTCTTCTCCTAAATTTATGACTGTGTCTCGGGTTCCGTGTCGTATTTCAAACCCTAGCCATCGTCTGGCCCAAAAATACCGATTTCGGCCCATTTTTGTCGGGTGGTACGAAAATCGCCCGAAAAGTGCAGATGAAATCGACGACCGCGAGATCCTTGTAGCATTCTTCTCCTAAATTTATGACTGTGTCTCGGGTTCCGTGTCGGATTTCAAACCCTAGCCATCGTTAGGCCCGAATATACCGATTTCGGCCCATTTTTGTCGGGTGGTATGAAAATCGCTCGAAAAGTCCAGATGAAATCGAAGACTGCGAGACCCTTGTAGCATTCTTCTCCTAAATTTATGACTGTGTCTCAGGTTCCGTGTCGGATTTCAAACCCTAGCCATCGTCTGGCCCGAAAATGCCGATTTCGGCCCATTTTTATTGGGTGGTACGAAAATCGCCCGAAAAGTGCAGATAAAATCGACGACCGCGAGATCCTTGTAACATTCTTCTCCTAAATTTATGACTGTGTCTCGGGTTCCGTGTCGGATTTCAAACCCTAGCCATCGTCTGGCCCGAAAATACCTATTTCGGCCCATTTTTGTCGCGTGGTACGAAAATCGCAAGAAAAGTCCAGATGAAATCGACGACCGCGAGATCCTTGTAGCATTCTTCTCCTAAATTTATGACTGTGTCTCGGGTTCCGTGTCAGGTTTCAAACCCTAGCCATCGTCTGGCCGGAAAATACCGATTTTGGCCCATTTTTGTCAAGTGGTACGAAAATCGCCCGAAAAGTCCAGATGAAATCGACGACCGCGAGATCCTTGTAGCATTCTTCTCCTAAATTTATGACTGTGTCTCGGGTTCCGTACCGATTTCGGCCAATTTTTGTCGGGTGGTACGAAAATCGCCCGAAAAGTCCAGATGAAATCGACGACCGCGAGATCCTTGTAGCATTCTTCTCCTAAATTTATTACTGTGTCTCGGGTTTCGTGTCGGATTTCAAACCCTAGCCATCGTCTGGCCCGAAAATACCGATTTCGGCCCATTTTTGTCTGTTGGTACGAAAATCACCCGAAAAGTGCAGATGAAATCGACGACCGCGAGATCCTTGTAGCATTCTTCTCCAAAATTTATGATTTTGTCTCGGGTTCCATGTCGGATTTCAAACCCTAGCCATCGTGTGGCCCGAAAATACCGATTTCGGCCTATTTTTGTCGGGTGGTACGAAAATCGCCCGAAAAGTCCAGATGAAATCGACGACCGCGAGATCCTTGTAGCATTCTTCTCCTAAATTTATGACTGTGTCTCGGGTTCCGTGTCGGATTCCAAACCCTAGCCATCGTCTGGCCCGAAAATGCCGATTTCGGCCCATTTTTATCCTGTGGTACCAAAATCGCCCGAAAATTGCAGATCAAATCGACGACCGCGAGATCCTTGTAACATTCTTCTCCTAAATTTATGACTGTGTCTCGGGTTCCGTGTCGGATTTCAAACCCTAGCCATCGTCTGGCCCGAAAATACCGATTTCGGCCCATTTTTGTCGCGTGGTACGAAAATCGCCCGAAAAGTCCAGATGAAATCGACGACCGCGAGATCCTTGTAGCATTCTTCTCCTAAATTTATGACTGTGTCTCGGGTTCCGTGTCGGGTTTCAAACCCTAGCCATCGTCTGGCCGGAAAATACCGATTTCGGCCCATTTTTGTCAAGTGGTACGAAAATCGCCCGAAAAGTCCAGATGAAATCGACGACCGCGAGATCCTTGTAGCATTCTTCTCCTAAATTTATGACTGTGTCTCGGGTTCCGTGTCGGATTTCAAACCCTAGCCATCGTCTGGCCCGAAAAATACCGATTTCGGCCCATTTTTGTCGGGTGGTACGAAAATCGCCCGAAAAGCCCAGATGAAATCGACGACCGCGAGATCCTTGTAGCATTATTCTCCTAAATTTATGATTGTGTCTCGGGTTCCGTGTCGGATTTCAAACCCTAGCCATCGTCTGGCCTGAAAATTACCGATTTCAGCCCATTTTTGTCGGGTGGTACGAATATCACCCGAAAAGTCCAGATGAAATCGACGACCGCGAGATCCTTGTAGCATTCTTCTCCTAAATTTATGACTGTGTCTCGGGTTCCGTGTCGGATTTCAAACCCTAGCCATCGTCTGGCCCGAAAATAACGATTTCGGCCCATTTTTGACGGGTGGTACGAAAATCGCCCGAAAAGTCCGGATCATATCGACGACCGCGAGATCCTTGTAGCATTCTTCTCCTAAATTTATGACTGTGTCTCGGGTTCCGTGTCGGATTTCAAACCCTAGCCATCGTCTGGCCCGAAAATACCGATTTCGGCCCATTTTTGTCGGGTGGTACGAAAATGGCCAAAAAAGTGAAGATGAAATCGACGACCGCGAGATCCTTGTAGCATTCTTCTCCTAAATTTATGACTGTGTCTCGGGTTCCGTGTCGGATTTTAAACCCTAGCCATCTTCTGGCCCGAAAATACCGATTTCGGCCCATTTTTGTCGGGTGGTACGAAAATCGCCCGAAAAGTCCAGATGAAATCGACGACCGCGAGATCCTTGTAGCATTCTTCTCCTAAATTTATGACTGTGTCTCGGGTTCCGTGTCGGATTTCAAACAGTAGCCATCGTCTGGCCCGAAAATACCGATTTCGCCCCATTTTTGTCGGGTGGTACGAAAATCGCCCGAAAAGTCTAGATGAAATCGACGACCGCGAGATCCTTGTAGCATTCTTCTCCTAAATTTATGACTATGTCTCGGGTTCCGTGTCGGATTTCAAACCCTAGCCATCGTCTGGGTCGAAAATACCGATTTCGGCCCATTTTTGTCGGGTGGTACGAAAATCGCCCGAAAAGTCCAGATGAAATCGACGACCGCGAGATCCTTGTAGCATTCTTCTCCTAAATTTATGACTGTGTCTCGGGTTCCGTGTCGGATTTCAAACCCTAGCCATCGTCTGGCCCGAAAATACATATTTCGGCCCATTTTTGTCGGGTGGTACGAAAATCGCCCGAAAAGTGCAGATGAAATCGACGATCGCGAGATCCTTGTAGCATTCTTCTCCTAAATTTATGACGGTGTCTCGGGTTCCGTGTCGGATTTCAAACCCTAGCCATTGTCTGGCCCGAAAATACCTATTTCCGCCCATTTTTATCGCGTGGTATGAAAATCGCTCGAAAAGTCCAGATGAAATCGAAGACTGCGAGACCCTTGTAGCGTTCTTCTCCTAAATTTATGACTGTGTCTCGGGTTCCGTGTCGGATTTCAAACCCTAGCCATCGTCTGGCCCGAAAATACATATTTCGGCCCATTTTTGTCGGGTGGTACGAAAATCGCCCGAAAAGTGCAGATGAAATCGACGATCGCGAGATCCTTGTAGCATTTTTCTCCTAAATTTATGACTGTGTCTCGGTTCCGTGTCGGATTTCAAACCCTAGCCATTGTCTGGCCCGAAAATACCTATTTCCGCCCATTTTTATCGCGTGGTACCAAAATCGCCCGAAAATTGCAGAAGAAATCGACGATCGCGAGCTCCTTTTAGCATTCTTCATTTAAATTTAAGACTGTGTCTCGGGTTCCGTGTCGGATTTCAAACCCTAGCCATCGTCTGGCCCGAAAATACCGATTTTGGCCCATTTTTGTCGGGTGGTACGAAAATCGCCCGAAAAGTGCAGATGAAATCAACGATCGCGAGATCCTTGTAGCATTCTTCTCCTAAATTTATGACTGTGTCTCGGGTTCCGTGTCGGATTTCAAACCCTAGCCATCGTTAGGCCCGAATATACCGATTTCGGCCCATTTTTGTCGGGTGGTATGAAAATCGCTCGAAAAGTCCAGATGAAATCGAAGACTGCGAGACCCTTGTAGCATTCTTCTCCTAAATTTATGACTGTGTCTCGGGTTCCGTGTCGGATTTCAAACCCTAGCCATCGTCTGGCCCGAAAATACATATTTCGGCCCATTTTTGTCGGGTGGTACGAAAATCGCCCGAAAAGTGCAGATGAAATCGACGATCGCGAGATCCTTGTAGCATTTTTCTCCTAAATTTATGACTGTGTCTCGGTTCCGTGTCGGATTTCAAACCCTAGCCATTGTCTGGCCCGAAAATACCTATTTCCGCCCATTTTTATCGCGTGGTACCAAAATCGCCCGAAAATTGCAGAAGAAATCGACGATCGCGAGCTCCTTTTAGCATTCTTCATTTAAATTTAAGACTGTGTCTCGGGTTCCGTGTCGGATTTCAAACCCTAGCCATCGTCTGGCCCGAAAATACCGATTTTGGCCCATTTTTGTCGGGTGGTACGAAAATCGCCCGAAAAGTGCAGATGAAATCAACGATCGCGAGATCCTTGTAGCATTCTTCTCCTAAATTTATGACTGTGTCTCGGGTTCCGTGTCGGATTTCAAACCCTAGCCATCGTTAGGCCCGAATATACCGATTTCGGCCCATTTTTGTCGGGTGGTATGAAAATCGCTCGAAAAGTCCAGATGAAATCGAAGACTGCGAGACCCTTGTAGCATTCTTCTCCTAAATTTATGACTGTGTCTCGGGTTCCGTGTCGGATTTCAAACCCTAGCCATCGTCTGGCCCGAAATACCTATTTCGGCCCATTTTTGTCGCGTGGTACGAAAATCGCCCGAAAAGTGCAGATGAAATCGACCATCGCGAGATCCTTGTAGCATTCTTCTCCTAAATTTATGACTGTGTCTCGGGTTCCGTGTCAGATTTCAAACCCTAGCCATCGTCTAGCCCGAAAATACCTATTTCGGCCCATTTTTGTCGCGTGGTACGAAAATCGCCCGAAAAGTGCAGATGAAATCGACGATCGCGAGATCCTTGTAGCATTCTTCTCCTAAATTTATGACTGTGTCTCGGGTTCCGTGTCGGATTTCAAACCCTAGCCATCGTCTGGCCCGAAAATACCGATTTCGGCCCATTTTTGTCGGGTGGTACGAAAATCGCCTGAAAAGTCCAGATGAAATCGACTACCGCGAGATCCTTGTAGCATTCTTCTCCTAAATTTATGATTGTATCTCGGGTTCCGTGTCGGATTTCAAACCCTAGCCATTGTCTGGCCCGAAAATACCGATTTCGGCCCATTTTTGTCGCGTGGTACGAAAATCGCCCGAAAACTGCAGATGAAATCGACGATCGCGAGATCCTTGTAGCATTCTTCTCCTAAATTTATGACTGTGTCTCGGGTTCCGTGTCGGATTTCAAACCCTAGCCATCGTCTGGCCCGAAAATACCGATTTCGGCCCATTTTTGTCGGGTGGTACGAAAATCGCCTAAAAAGTCCAGATGAAATCGACGACCGCGAGATCCTTGTAGCATTCTTCTCCTAAATTTATGACTGTGTCTCGGGTTCCATGTCGGATTTCAAACCCTAGCCATCGTCTGACCCAAAAATGCCGATTTCAGCCCATTTTTATCGGGTGGTACGAAAATCGCCCGAAAAGTGTAGATGAAATCGACGATCGCGAGATCCTTGTAGCATTCTTCTCCTAAATTTATGATTGTATCTCGGGTTCCGTGTCGGATTTCAAACCCTAGCCATTATCTGGCCCGAAAATACCGATTTCGGCCTATTTTTGTCGGGTGGTACGAAAATCGCCCGAAAAGTGCAGATGAAATCGACGATCGCGAGATCCTTGTAGCATTCTTCTCCTAAATTTATGACTGTGTCTCGGGTTCCGTGTCGGATTTCAAACCCTAGCCATCGTCTGGCCCGAAAATACCGATTTCGGCCCATTTTTGTCGGGTGGTACGAAAATCGCCCGAAAAGTCCAGATGAAATCGCCGACCGCGAGATCCTTGTAGCATTCTTCTCCTAAATTTATGACTGTGTCTCGGGTTCCGTGTCGGATTTCAAACCCTAGCCATCGTCTGGCCCGAAAATACCGATTTCGGCCCATTTTTGTCGGGTGGTACGAAAATCGCCCGAAAAGTCGAGATGAAATCGACGACCGCGAGATCCTTGTAGCATTCTTCTCCAAAATTTATGACTGTGTCTCGGGTTCCGTGTAGGATTTCAAACCCGAGCCATCGTCTGGACCGAATATACCGATTTCGGCCCATTTTTGTCGGGTGGTACGAAAATCGTCCGAAAAGTGCAGATGAAATCGCAACCGCGAGATCCTAATAGCATTCTTCTCCTCAATTCATGACTGTGTCTCGGGTTCCGTGTCGGATTTCAAACCCTAGCCATCGTCTGGCCCGAAAATACCGATTTCGGCCCATTTTTGTCGGGTGGTACGAAAATCGCCCGAAAAGTCCAGATGAAATCGACGACCGCGAGATCCTTGTAGCATTCTTCTCCTAAATTTATAAGTGTGTCTCAGGTTCCGTGTCGGATTTCAAACCCTAGCCATCGTCTGGCCTGAAAATGCCGATTTCGGCCCATTTTTATCGGGTGGTACGAAAATCGCCCGAAAAGTGCAGATCAAATCGACGACCGCGAGATCCTTGTAACATTCTTCTCCTAAATTTATGACTGTGTCTTGGGTTCCGTGTCGGATTTCAAACCCTAGCCATCGTCTGGCCGGAAAATACCTATTTCGGCCCATTTTTGTCGCGTGGTACGAAAATCGCAAGAAAAGTCCAGATGAAATCGACGACCGCGAGATCCTTGTAGCATTCTTCTCCTAAATTTATGACTGTGTCTCGAGTTCCGTACCGATTTCGGCCAATTTTTGTCGGGTGGTATGGAAATCGCCCGAAAAGTCCAGATGAAATCAACGACCGCGAGATCCTTGTAGCATTCTTCTCCTAAATTTATGATTGTGTCTCGGGTTCCGTGTCGGATTTCAAACCCTAGCCATCGTCTGGCCCGAAAATACATATTTCGGCCCATTTTTGTCGGGTGGTACGAAAATCGCCCGAAAAGTGCAGATGAAATCGACGATCGCGAGATCCTTGTAGCATTCTTCTCCTAAATTTATGACTGTGTCTCGGGTTCCGTGTCGGATTTCAAACCCTAGCCATCGTCTGGCCCGAAAATACATATTTCGGCCCATTTTTGTCGCGTGGTACGAAAATCGCCCGAAAAGTCCAAATGAAATCGACGACCGCGAGATCCTTGTAGCATTCTTCTCCTAAATTTATGATTGTGTCTCGGGTTCCGTACCGATTTCGGCCAATTTTTGTCGGGTGGTACGAAAATCGCCCGAAAAGTCCAGATGAAATCAACGACCGCGAGATCCTTGTAGCGTTCTTCTCCTAAATTTATGACAGTGTCTCGGGTTCCGTGTCGGATTTCAAACCCTAACCATCGTCTGGCCCGAAAATACATAATTCGGCCTATTTTTGTCGAGTGGTAAGAAAATCGCCCGAAAAGTGCAGATGAAATCGACGATCGCGAGATCCTTGTAGCATTCTTCTCCTAAATTTATGACTGTGTCTCGGGTTCCGTGTCGGATTTCAAACCCTAGCCATTGTCTGGCCCGAAAATACCTATTTCCGCCCATTTTTATCGCGTGGTACCAAAATCGCCCGAAAATTGCAGATGAAATCGACGATCGCGAGCTCCTTTTAGCATTCTTCGTTTAAATTTATGACTGTGTCTCGGGTTCCGTGTCGGATTTCAAACCCTAGCCATCGTCTGGCCCGAAAATACCGATTTTGGCCCATTTTTGTCGGGTGGTACGAAAATCGCCCGAAAAGTGCAGATGAAATCGACGACCGCGAGATCCTTGTAGCATTCTTCTCCTAAATTTATGATTGTGTCTCGGGTTCCGTGTCGGATTTCAAACCCTAGCCATCGTCTGGTCCGAAAATACCGATTTCGGCCCATTTTTGTCGGGTGGTACGAAAATCGCTCGAAAAGTCCAGATGAAATCGAAGACTGCGAGACCCTTGTAGCATTCTTCTCCTAAATTTATGACTGTGTCTCGGGTTCCGTGTCGGATTTCAAACCCTAGCCATCGTCTGGCCCGAAATCCCTATTTCGGCCCATTTTTGTCGCGTGGTACGAAAATCGCCCGAAAAGTGCAGTTGAAATTCACTACCGCGAGATCCTTGTAGCATTCTTCTCCTAAATTTATGACTGTGTCTCGGGTTCCGTGTCGGATTTCAAACCCTAGCCATCGTATGCCCTGAAAATACTAATTTCGGCCCATTTTTGTCGGGTGGTACGAAAATCGCCCGAAAAGTGCAGACGAAATCGACGACCGCGAGATCCTTGTAGCATTCTTCTCCTAAATTTATGACTGTGTCTCGGGTTCCGTGTCGGATTTCAAACCCTAGCCATCGTCTGGCCCGAAAATACCTATTTCCGCACATTTTTGTCGCGTGGTACGAAAATCGCCCGAAAATTGTAGATGAAATCGACGATCGCTAGATCCTTGTAGCATTCTTCTCCTAAATTTATGACTGTGTCTCAGGTTCCGTGTCGGATTTCAAACCCTAGCCATCGTCTGGCCCGAAAATACCGATTTCGGCCCATTTTTGTCGGGTGGTACGAAAATCGCCCGAAAAGCCCAGATGAAATCGACGACCGCGAGATCCCTGTAGCATTCTTCTCCTAAATTTATGACTGTGTCTCGGGTTCCGTGTCGGATTTCAAACCCTAGCCATCGTCTGGCCCGAAAATACCTATTTCGGCCCATTTTTGTCGCGTGGTACGAAAATCGCCCAAAAAGTCCAAATGAAATAGACGACCGCGAGATCCTTGTAGCATTCTTCTCCTAAATTTATGAATGTGTCTCGGGTTCCGTGTCAGATTTCAAACCCTAGCCATCGTCTGGCCCGAAAATGCCGATTTCGGCCTATTTTTATCGGGTGGTACGAAAATCACCCGAAAAGTGCAGATGAAATCGACGACCACGAGATCATTGTAGCATTCTTCTCCTAAATTTATGATAGTGTCTCGGGTTCCGTGTCGGATTTCAAACCCTAGCCATCGTCTGGCTCGAAAATGCCGATTTCGGCCCATTTTTGTCGGGTGGTACGAAAATCGCCAGAAAAGGCCAGATGAAATCGACGACCGCGAGATCCTTGTAGCATTCTTCTCCTAAATTTATGACTGTGTCTCGGGTTCCGTGTCGGATTTCAAACCCTATCCATCGTCTGGCCCGAAAATACCGATTTCGGCCCATTTTTGCCGGGTGGTACGAAAATCGCCCGAAAATTGCAGATGAAATCGACGATCGCTAGATCCTTGTAGCATTCTTCTCCTAAATTTATGACTGTGTCTCGGGTTCCGTGTTGGATTTCAAACCCTAGCCATCGTCTGGCCCGAAAATACCGATTTCGGCCCATTTTTGTCGCGTGGTACGAAAATCGCCTGAAAAGTGCAGATGAAATCGACGACCGTGAGATCCTTATAGCATTCTTCTCCTAAATTTATGACTGTGTCTCGGGTTCCGTGTCGGATTTCAAACCCTAGCCATCGTCTGGCCTGAAAATACCGATTTCGGCCCATTTTTGTCGGGTGGTACGAAAATCGCCCGTAAAGTCCAGATGAAATCGACGACCGCGAGATCCTTTTAGCTTTCTTCTCCTAAATTTATGACTCTGTCTCGGGTTCCTTGTCAGATTTCAAACCGTAGCCATCTTCTGGCCTAAAAATACCGATTTCGGCCCATTTTTGTTGGGTGGTACGAAAATCGCCCGAAAAGTCCATATGAAATCGACGACCGCGAGATCCTTGTAGCATTCTTCTCCAAAATTTATGACTGTGTCTCGGGTTCCGTGTCGGATTTCATACCCTAGCCATCGTCTGGCCCGAAAATACCAATTTCGGCCCATTTTTGTCGGGTGGTACGAAAATCGCCCGAAAAGTGCAGAGGAAATCGACGACTGCGAGATCCTTGTAGCATTCTTCTCCTAAATTTATGATTGTGTCTCGGGTTCCGTGTCGGATTTCAAACCCTAGCCATCGTCTGGCCCGAAAATACCGATTTCGGCCCATTTTTGTCGGGTGGTACGAAAATCGCCCGAAAAGTCCAGATGAAATCGACGACTGCGAGATCCTTGTAGCATTCTTCTCCTAAATTTATGACTGTGTCTCGGGTTTCGTGTCAGATTTCAAACCCTAGCCATCGTCTGGCCCGAAAATACCGATTTCGGCCCATTTTTGTCGCGTGGTACGAAAATCGCCTGAAAAGTGCAGATGAAATCGACGATCGCGAGATCCTTGTAGCATTGTTCTCCTAAATTTATGACTGTGTCTCGGGTTCCGTGTAGGATTTGAAACCCTAGCCATCGTCTGGCCCAAAAATACCGATTTCGGCCCATTTTTGTCGGGTAGTACGAAAATCGCCCGAAAAGTGCAGATGAAATCGACGATCGCGAGATCCTTGTAGCATTCTTCTCCTAAATTTATGACTGTGTCTCGGGTTCCGTGTCGGATTTCAAACCCTAGCCATCGTCTGGCCCGAAAATACCGATTTCGGCCCATTTTTGTCGGGTGGTACGAAAATCGCCTAAAAAGTCCAGATGAAATCGACGACCGCGAGATCCTTGTAGCATTCTTCTCCTAAATTTATGACTGTGTCTCGGGTTCCATGTCGGATTTCAAACCCTAGCCATCGTCTGACCCAAAAATGCCGATTTCAGCCCATTTTTATCGGGTGGTACGAAAATCGCCCGAAAAGTGTAGATGAAATCGACGATCGCGAGATCCTTGTAGCATTCTTCTCCTAAATTTATGATTGTATCTCGGGTTCCGTGTCGGATTTCAAACCCTAGCCATTATCTGGCCCGAAAATACCGATTTCGGCCTATTTTTGTCGGGTGGTACGAAAATCGCCCGAAAAGTGCAGATGAAATCGACGATCGCGAGATCCTTGTAGCATTCTTCTCCTAAATTTATGACTGTGTCTCGGGTTCCGTGTCGGATTTCAAACCCTAGCCATCGTCTGGCCCGAAAATACCGATTTCGGCCCATTTTTGTCGGGTGGTACGAAAATCGCCCGAAAAGTCCAGATGAAATCGAAGACAGCGAGATCCTTTTAGCATTCTTCTCCAAAATTTGTGAATGTGTCTCGGGTTCCGTGCCGTATTTCAAACCCTAGCCATCGTCTGGCCCGAAAATACCGATTTCGGCCCATTTTTGTCGGGTGGTACGAAAATCGCCCGAAAAGTGCAGATGAAATCGACGACCGCGAGATCCTTGTAGCATTCTTCTCCTAAATTTATGACTGTGTCTCGGGTTGCATGTCGGATTTCAAACCCTAGCAAGCGTCTGGCCTGAAAATACCGATTTCGGCCCATTTTTGTCGGGTGGTACGAAAATCGCCCGAAAAGTCGGATGAAATCGAGGACCGCGAGATCCTTGTAGCATTCTTCTCCTAAATTTATGACTGTGTCTCGGGTTCCGTGTCAGATTTCAAACCCTAACCATCGTCTGGCCCGAAAATACCGATTTCGGCCCATTTTTGTCGGGTGGTACGAAAATCGCCCGAAAAGTCCAGATGAAATCGACGACCGCGAGATCCTTGTAGCATTCTTCTCCTAAATTTATGACTGTGTCTCGGGTTCCGTGTTGGATTTCAAACCCTAGCCATCGTCTGGCCCGAAAATACCGATTTCGGCCCATTTTTGTCGGGTGGTACGAAAATCGCCTGAAAAGTGCAGATGAAATCGACGACCGTGAGATCCTTATAGCATTCTTCTCCTAAATTTATGACTGTGTCTCGGGTTCCGTGTCGGATTTCAAACCCTAGCCATCGTCTGGCCTGAAAATACCGATTTCGGCCCATTTTTGTCGGGTGGTACGAAAATCGCCCTAAAAGTCCAGATGAAATCGACTACCGCGAGACCCTTGTAGCATTCTTCTCCTAAATTTATGACTGTGTCTCGGGTTCCGTGTCGGATTTCAAACCCTAGCCATCGTCTGGCACAAAAATACCGATTTCAGCCCATTTTTGTCGGGTGGTACGAAAATCGACCGAAAAGTGCAGATGAAATCGACGACCGCTAGATCCTTGTAGCATTCTTCTCCTAAATTTATGACTGTGTCTCGGGTTCCGTGTCGGATTTCAAATCCTAGCCATCGTCTGGCCCGAAAATACCTATTTCGTCTCATTTTTGTCGCGTGGTACGAAAATCGCACGAAAAGTGCAGATGAAATCGAAGACCGCGAGATCCTTGTAGAATTGTTCTCCTAAATTTATGACTGTGTCTCGGGTTCCGTGTCAGATTTCAAACCCTAGCCATCGTCTAGCCCAAAAATACCGATTTCAGCCCATTTTGGTCGAGTGGTACCAAAATCGCCCGAAAAGTCCAGATGAAATCGACGACCGCGAGATCCTTGTAGCATTCTTCTCCTAAATTTATGACTGTGTCTCGGGTTCCGTGTCGGATTTCAAACCCTAGCCATCGTCTGGCCCGAAAATACCTATTTCGGCCCATTTTTGTCGGGTGGTACGAAAATCGCCCGAAAAGTCCAGATGAAATCGACGACCGCGAGACCCTTGTAGCATTCTTCTCCTAAGTTTATGAGTGTGTCTCGGGTTCCGTGTCAGATTTCAAACTTTAGCCATCGTCTGGCCCGAAAATACCTATTTCGGCCCATTTTTGTCGCGTGGTACGAAAATCGCCCGAAAAGTGCAGATGAAATTGACGATCGCGAGATCCTTGTAGCATTCTTCTCCTAAATTTATGACTGTGTCTCAGGTTCCGTGTCAGATTTCAAACCCTAGCCATCGTGTGGCCCGAAAATACCGATTTCAGCCCATTTTTGTTGCGTGGTACGAAAATCGCCCGAAAAGTGCAAATGAAATCGACGATCGCGAGATCCTTGTAGCATTCTTCTCCTAAATTTATGACTGTGTCTCGGGTTCCGTGTCGGATTTCAAACCCTAGCCATCGTCTGGCCCGAAAATACCGATTTTGGCCCATTTTTGTCGGGTGGTACGAAAATCGCCCGAAAAGTGCAGATGAAATCGACGACCGCGAGATCCTTGTAGCATTCTTCTCCTAAATTTATGACTGTGTCTCGGGTTCCGTGTCGGATTTCAAACCCTAGCCATCGTCTGGCCCGAAAATACCTATTTCGGCCCATTTTTGTCGCGTGGTACAAAAATCGCTTGAAAAGTCCAGATGAAATCGACGACCGCGAGATCCTTGTAGCATTCTTCTCCTAAATTTATGACTGTGTCTCGGGTTCCGTGTCGGATTTCAAACCCTAGCCATCGTCTGGCTCGAAAATACCGGCCCATTTTTGTCGGGTGGTACGAAAATCGCCAGAAAAGTGCAGATGAAATCGACGACCGCGAGATCCTTGTAGCATTCTTCTCCTAAATTTATGAGTGTGTCTCGGGTTCCGTGTCGGATTTCAAACCGTAGCCATCGTCTGGCCCGAAAATACGTATTTCGGCCCATTTTTATCGCGTGGTACGAAAATCGCCCGAAAAGTCCAGATGAAATCGACGACCGCGAGATCCTTGTAGCATTCTTCTCCTAAATTTATGACTGTGTCTCTGGTCCCGTGTCGGATTTCAAACCCTAGCCATCGTCTGGCCCGAAAATACCTATTTCGGCCCATTTTTGTCGCGTGGTACGAAAATCGCCCGAAAAGTCCAAATGAAATCGACGACCGCGAGATCCTTGTAGCATTCTTGTCCTAAATTTATGAGTGTGTCTCGGGTTCCGTGTCGGATTTCAAACCGTAGCCATCGTCTGGCCCGAAAATACGTATTTCGGCCCATTTTGTCGCGTGGTACGAAAATTGCCCAAAAAGTGCAAATGAAATCGACGACCGCGAGATCCTTGTAGCATTCTTCTCCTAAATTTATGATTGTGTCTCGGGTTCCGTGTCGGATTTCAAACCCTAGCCATCGTCTGGCCCGAAAATACCTATTTCGGCCCATTTTTATCGCGTGGTACGAAAATCGCCCGAAAAGTCCAGATGAAATCGACGACCGCGAGATCCTTGTAGCATTCTTCTCCTAAATTTATGAGTGTGTCTCGGGTTCCGTGTCGGATTTCAAACCGTAGCCATCGTCTGGCCCGAAAATACGTATTTCGGCCCATTTTGTCGCGTGGTACGAAAATTGCCCAAAAAGTGCAAATGAAATCGACGACCGCGAGATCCTTGTAGCATTCTTCTCCTAAATTTATGATTGTGTCTCGGGTTCCGTGTCGGATTTCAAAACCTAGCCATCGTCTGGCCCGAAAATACCTATTTCGGCCCATTTTTATCGCGTTGTACGAAAATCGCCCGAAAAGTCCAGATGAAATCGACGACCGCGAGATCCTTGTAGCATTCTTCTCCTAAATTTATGACTGTGTCTCAGGTTCCGTGTCGGATTTCAAACCCTAGCCATCGTCTGGCCCGAAAATACCGATTTCGGCCCATTTTTGTCGGTTGGTACGAAAATCGCCCGAAAAGTCCAGATGAAATCGACGACCGCGAGATCCTTGTAGCATTCTTCTCCTAAATTTATGATTGTGTCTCGGGTTCCGTGTCGGATTTCAAACCCTAGCCATCGTCTGGCCCGAAAATACCAATTTCTGCCCATTTTTGTCGGGTGGTACGAAAATCCCCCGAAAAGTCCAGATGAAATCACCAACCGCGAGATCCTTGTAGCATTCTTCTCTTAAATTTATGACTGTGTCTCGGGTGTCATGTCGGATTTCAAACCCTAGCCATCGTCTGGCCCGAAAATACCAATTTCGGCCCATTTTTGTCGGGTGGTACGAAAATCGCCTGAAAAGTCCAGATGAAATCGACGACCGCGAGATCCTTGTAGCATTCTTCTCCTAAATTTATGACTGTGTCTCGGGTTCCGTGTCGGATTTCAAACCCTAGCCATCGTCTGGCCCGAAAATACCAATTTCGGCCCATTTTTGTCGGGTGGTACGAAAATCGCCCGAAAAGTCCATATGAAATCACCGACCGCGAGATCCTTGTAGCATTCTTCTCTTAAAGTTATGACTGTGTCTCGGGTTCCGTGTCGGATTTCAAACCCTTGCCATCGTCTGGCCCGAAAATACCGATTTCGGCCCATTTTTGTCGGGTGGTACGAAAATCGCACGAAAAGTCCAGATGAAATCGATGACTGCGAGATCCTTGTGGCATTCTTCTCCAAAATTTATGACTGTGTCTCGGGTTCCGTGTCGGATTTCAAACCCTATCCATCGTCTGGCCCGAAAATACCGATTTCGGCCCATTTTTGTCGGGTGGTACGAAAATCGCCCGAAAAGTCCAGATGAAATCGACGACCGCGAGATCCTTGTAGCATTCTTCTCCAAAATTTATGACTGTGTCTCGGGTTCCGTGTCGGATTTGAAACCCTAGCCATCGTCTGGCCCTAAAATACCGATTTCGGCCCATTTTTGTTGGATGGTACGAAAATCGCCCGAAAAGTCCAGATGAAATCGACGACCGCGAGATCCTTGTAGCATTCTTCTCCTAAATTTATGACTATGTCTCGGGTTCCGTGTCGGATTTCAAACCCTAGCCATCGTCTGGCCTGAAAATACCGCTTTCGGCCCATTTTTGTCGGGTGGTACAAAAATCGCCCGAAAAGTCCAGAATAAATCGACGACCGCGAGATCCTTATAGCATTCTTCTCCTCAATTTATGATTGTGTCTCGGGTTCCGTGTCGGATTTCAAACCCTAGCCATCGTCTGGCCCGAAAATACCGATTTCGCCCCATTTTTGTCGGGTGGTACGAAAATCGCCCGAAAAGTCTAGATGAAATCGACGACCGCGAGATCCTTGTAGCATTCTTCTCCTAAATTTATGACTGTGTCTCGGGTTCCGTGTCGGATTTCAAACCCTAGCCATCGTCTGGCCCGAAAATACCTATTTCGGCCCATTTTTGTCGCGTGGTACGAAAATCGCCCGAAAAGTCCAGATGAAATCGACGACCGCGAGATCCTTGTAGCATTCTTCTCCTAAATTTATGACTGTGTCTCGGGTTCCGTGTCGGATTTCAAACCCTAGCCATCGTCTGGCCCGAAAATACCGATTTCGGCCCATTTTTATCGGGTGGTACGAAAATCGCCCGAAAAGTGCAGATGAAATCGACGACCGCGAGATCCTTATAGCATTCTTCTCCTCAATTTATGACTGTGTTCTCGGGTTTCGTGTCGGATTTCAAACCCTAGCCATCGTCTGGCCCGAAAATACCGATTTCGGCCCATTTTTGTCGGGTGGTACGAAAATCGCCTGAAAAGTGCAGATGAAATCGACGACCGCGAGATCCTTGTAGCATTCTTCTCCTAAATTTATGACTGTGTCTCGGGTTCCATGTCGGATTTCAAACCCTAGCCATCGTCTGGCCCGAAAATACCGATTTCGGCCCATTTTTGTCGGGTGGTACGAAAATCGCCTGAAAAGTCCAGATGAAATCGACGACCGCGAGATCCTTGTAGCATTCTTCTCCTAAATTTATGACTGTGTCTCGGGTTCCATGTCGGATTTCAAACCCTAGCCATCGTCTGACCCGAAAATGCCGATTTCAGCCCATTTTTATCGGGTGGTACGAAAATCGCCTGAAAAGTGTAGATGAAATCGACGATCGCGAGATCCTTGTAGCATTCTTCTCCTAAATTTATGACTGTGTCTCGGGTTCCGTGTCGGATTTCAAACCCTAGCCATCGTCTGGCCCGAAAATACCGATTTCGGCCCATTTTTGTCGGGTGGTACGAAAATCGCCCGTAAAGTGCAGATGAAATCGACGATCGCGAGATCCTTGTAGCATTCTTCTCCTAAATTTATGACTGTGTCTCGGGTTCCGTGTCGGATTTCAAACCCTAGCCATCGTCTGGCCCGAAAATACCGATTTCGGCCCATTTTTGTCGGGAGGTACGAAAATCGCCAGAAAAGTGCAGATGAAATCGATGACCGCGAGATCCTTGTAGCATTTTTCTTCTAAATTTATGACTGTGTCTCGGGTTCCGTGTCGGATTTCAAACCCTAGCCATCGTCTGGCCCGAAAATACCGATTTCGGCCCATTTTTGTCGGGTGGTACGAAAATCGCCCGAAAAGTGCAGATGAAATCGAAGACCGCGAGATCCTTATAGCATTCTTCTCCTCAATTTATGACTGTGTCTCGGATTCCGTGTCGGATTTCAAACCCTAGCCATCGTCTGGCCCGAAAATACCGATTTCGGCCCATTTTTGTCGGGTGGTACGAAAATCGCCCGAAAAGTCCAGATGAAATCGACGACCGCGAGATCCTTGTAGCATTCTTCTCCAAAATTTATGACTGTGTCTCAGGTTCCGTGTCGGATTTCAAACCCTAGCCATCGTCTGGCCCGAAAATACCGATTTCGGCCCATTTTTGTCGGGTGGTACGAAAATCGCCCGAAAAGTGCAGATGAAATCGACGACCGCGAGATTCTTGTAGCGTTCTTCTCCTAAATTTATGACTGTGTCTCGGGTTTCGTGTCGGATTTCAAACTCTAGCCATCGTCTGGCCCGAAAATACCGATTTCGGCACATTTTTGTGGGGTGGTACGAAAATCGCCCAAAAAGTGCAGATGAAATCGACGACCGTGAGATCCTTGTAGCATTCTTCTCCTCAATTTATGACTGTGTCTCAGGTTCCGGGTCGAATTTCAAACCCTAGCCATCGTCAGGCCCAAAAATACCGATTTCGGCCCATTTTTGTCAGTGGTACGAAAATCGCCCGAAAAGTGCAGATGAAATCGACGACCGCAAGATCCTTATAGCATTCTTCTCCTCAATTTATGACTGTGTTCTCGGGTTTCGTGTCGGATTTCAAACCCTAGCCATCGTCTGGCCCGAAAATACCGATTTCGGCCCATTTTTGTCGGGTGGTACGAAAATCGCCCGAAAAGTCCAGATGAAATCGACGACCGCGAGATCCTTGTAGCATTCTTCTCCTAAATTTATGACTGTGTCTCGGATTCCGTGTCGGATTTCAAACCCTAGCCATCGTCTGGCCCGAAAATACCGATTTCGGCCCATTTTTGTCGGGTGGTACGAAAATCGCCCGAAAAGTCCAGATGAAATCGACGACCGCGAGATCCTTGTAGCATTCTTCTCTTTAATTTATGGCTGTGTCTCGGGTTCCGTGTCGGATTTCAAACCCTAGCCATCGTCCGGCCCGAAAATACCGTTTTCGGCCCATTTTTGTCAAGTGGTACGAAAATCGCCCGAAAAGTCCAGATGAAATGGACGACCGCGAGATCCTTGTAGCATTCTTCTCCTAAATTTATGCATGTGTCTTGGGTTCCGTGTCGGATTTCAAACCCTAGCCATCGTCTGGCCCGAAAATACCGATTTCGGCCCATTTTTGTCGGGTGGTACGAAAATCGCCCGAAAAGTCCAGATGAAATCGACGACCGCGAGATCCTTGTAGCATTCTTCTCCTAAATTTATGACTGTGTCTCGGGTTCCGTGTCGGATTTCAAACCCAAGCCATCGTCTGGCCCGAAAATGCCGATTTCGGCCCATTTTTATCGGGTGGTACGAAAATCGCCCGAAAAGTGCAGATCAAATCGACGACCGCGAGATCCTTGTAACATTCTTCTCCTAAATTTATGGCTGTGACTCGGGTTCCGTGTCGGATTTCAAACCCTAGCCATCGTCTGGCCCAAAAATACCGATTTCAGCCCATTTTTGTCGGGTGGTACGAAAATCGCCCGAAAATTGCAGATGAAATCGACGACCGCTAGATCCTTGTAGCATTCTTCTCCTAAATTTATGACTGTGTCTCTGGTTCCGTGTCGGATTTCAAACCCTAGCCATCGTCTGGCCCGAAAATGCCGATTTCGGCCCATTTTTATCGGGTGGTACGAAAATCGCCCGAAAAGTGCAGATCAAATCGACGACCGCGAGATCCTTGTAACATTCTTCTCCTAAATTTATGGCTGTGTCTCGGGTTCCGTGTCGGATTTCAAACCCTAGCCATCGTCTGGCCCAAAAATACCGATTTCAGCCCATTTTTGTCGGGTGGTTCGAAAATCGCCCGAAAAGTGCAGATGAAATCGACGACCGCTTGATCCTTGTAGCATTCTTCTCCTAAATTTATGACTGTGTCTCTGGTTCCGTGTCGGATTTCAAACCCTAGCCATCGTCTGGCCCGAAAATACCTATTTCGGCCCATTTTTGTCGGGTGGTACGAAAATCGCTCGAAAAGTCCAGATGAAATCGACGACCGCGAGACCCTTGTAGCATTCTTCTCCTAAGTTTATGAGTGTGTATCGGGTTCCGTGTCAGATTTCAAACCCTAGCCATCGTCTGGCCCAAAAATACCGATTTCAGCCCATTTTTGTCGGGTGGTTCGAAAATCGCCCTAAAAGTGCAGATGAAATCGACGACCGCGAGATCCTTGTAGCATTCTTCTCCTAAATTTATGACTGTGTCTCGGGTTCCGTGTCAGATTTCAAACTTTAGCCATCGTCTGGCCCGAAAATACCTATTTCGGCCCATTTTTGTCGCGTGGTACGAAAATCGCCCGAAAAGTGCAGATGAAATTGACGATCGCGAGATCCTTGTAGCATGCTTCTCCTAAATTTATGACTGTGTCTCAGGTTCCGTGTCAGATTTCAAACCCTAGCCATCGTCTGGCCCGAAAATACCGATTTCGGCCCATTTTTGTCGCGTGGTACGAAAATCGCCCGAAAAGTGCAAATGAAATCGACGATCGCGAGATCCTTGTAGCATTCTTCTCCTAAATTTATGACTGAGTCTCGGGTTCCGTGTCGGATTTCAAACCCTAGCCATCGTCTGGCCCGAAAATACCTATTTCGGCTCATTTTTGTCGCGTGGTACGAAAATCGCCCGAAAAGTGCAGATGAAATCGACGAACGCGAGATCCTTGTAGAATTGTTCTCCTAAATTTATGACTGTGTCTAGGGTTCCGTGTCGGATTTCAAACCCTAGCCATCGTCTGGCCCGAAAATGCCGATTTCAGCCCATTTTTATCGGGTGGTACGAAAATCGCCCGAAAAGTGCAGATTAAATCGACGACCGCGAGATCCTTGTAGCATTCTTCTCCTAAATTTATGACTGTGTCTCGGGTTCCGTGTCGGATTTCAAACCCTAGCCATCATCTGGCCCAAAAATACCGATTTCGGCCCATTTTTGTCGGGTGGTACGAAAATCGCCCGAAAAGTCCAGATGAAATCAACGACCGCGAGATCCTTGTAGCATTCTTCTCCTAAATTTATGACTGTGTCTCGGGTTCCGTGTCGGATTTCAAACCCTAGCCATCGTCTGGCCCGAAAATACCGATTTCGGCCCATTTTCGTCGGGTGGTACGAAAATCGCCCGAAAAGTCCAGATGAAATCGACGACCGCGAGATCCTTGTAGCATTCTTCTCCTAAATTTATGACTGTGTCTCGGGTTCCGTGTCGGATTTCAAACCCTAGCCATCGTCTGGCCCGAAAATGCCGATTTCGGCCCATTTTTATCGGGTGGTACGAAAATCGCCCGAAAAGTGCAGATCAAATCGACGACTGCGAGATCCTTGTAACATTCTTCTCCTAAATTTATGGCTGTGTCTCGGGTTCCGTGTCGGATTTCAAACCCTAGCCATCGTCTGGCCCAAAAATTCCGATTTCAGCCCATTTTTGTCGGGTGGTACGAAAATCGCCCGAAAAGTGCAGATGAAATCGACGACCGCTAGATCCTTGTAGCATTCTTCTCCTAAATTTATGACTTTGTCTCGGGTTCCGTGTCGGATTTCAAACCCTAGCCATCGTCTGGCCCGAAAATACCTATTTCGGCTCATTTTTGTCGCGTGGTACGAAAATCGCACGAAAAGTGCAGATGAAATCGAAGACCGCGAGATCCTTGTAGAATTGTTATCCTAAATTTATGACTGTGTCTCGGGTTCCGTGTCAGATTTCAAACCCTAGCCATCGTCTGGCCCAAAAATACCGATTTCAGCCCATTTTTGTCGAGTGGTACGAAAATCGCCCGAAAAGTCCAGATGAAATCGACGACCGTGAGATCCTTGTAGCATTCTTCTCCTAAATTTATGACTGTGTCTCGGGTTCCGTGTCGGATTTCAAACCCTAGCCATCGTTTGGCCCGAAAATACCTATTTCGGCCCATTTTTGTCGCGTGGTACGAAAATCGCCCGAAAAGTCCAAATGATATAGACGACCGCGAGACCCTTGTAGCATTCTTCTCCTAAATTTATGAATGTGTCTTGGGTTCCGTGTCGGATTTCAAACCCTAGCCATCGTCTGGCCCCAAAATGCCGATTTCGGCCTATTTTTATCGGGTGGTACGAAAATCACCCGACAAGTGCAGATGAAATCGACGACCGCGAGATCCTTGTAGCATTCTTCTCCTAAATTTATGATAGTGTCTCCGGTTACGTGTCGGATTTCAAACCCTAGCCATCGTCTGGCCCGAAAATACCGATTTCGGCCCATTTTTGTCGGGTGGTACGAAAATCGCCAGAAAAGTCCAGATGAAATCGACTACCGCTAGATCCTTGTAGCATTCTTCTCCTAAATTTATGACTGTGTCTCGGGTTCCGTGTCGGATTTCAAACCCTAGCCATCGTCTGGCCCGAAAATACGTATTTCCGCCCATTTTTGTCGCGTGGTAAGAAAATCGCCCGAAAATTGCGGATGAAATCGACGATCGCTAGATCCTTGTAGCATTTTTCTCCTAAATTTATGACTGTGTCTCAGGTTCCGTGTCGGATTTCAAACCCTAGCCATCGTCTGGCCCGAAAATACCGATTTCGGCCCATTTTTGTCGGGTGGTACGAAAATCGCCCGAAAAGTGCAGATGAAATAGACGACCGCGAGATCCTTGTAGAATTTTTCTCCTAAATTTATGACTTTGTCTCGGGTTCTGTGTCGGATTTCAAACCCTAGCCATCGTCTGGCCCGAAAATACCGATTTCGGCCCATTTTTGTCGAGTGGTACGAAAATCGCCCGAAAAGTCCAGATGAAATCGACGACCGCGAGATCCTTGTAGCATTCTTCTCCTAAATTTATGACTGTGTCTTGGGTTCCGTGTCAGATTTCAAACCCTAGCCATCGTCTGGCCCGAAAATACCGATTTCGGCCCATTTTTGTCGCGTGGTACGAAAATCGCCCGAAAAGTGCAAATGAAATCGACGATCGCGAGATCCTTGTAGCATTCTTCTCCTAAATTTATGACTGAGTCTCGGGTTCCGTGTCGGATTTCAAACCCTAGCCATCGTCTGGCCCGAAAATACCGATTTCGGCCCATTTTTGTCGGGTGGTACGAAAATCGCCTAAAAAGTCCAGATGAAATCGACGACCGCGAGATCCTTGTAGCATTCTTCTCCTAAATTTATGACTGTGTCTCGGGTTCCATGTCGGATTTCAAACCCTAGCCATCGTCTGACCCGAAAATGCCGATTTCAGCCCATTTTTATCGGGTGGTACGAAAATCGCCTGAAAAGTGTAGATGAAATCGACGATCGCGAGATCCTTGTAGCATTCTTCTCCTAAATTTATGACTGTGTCTCGGGTTCCGTGTCGGATTTCAAACCCTAGCCATCGTCTGGCCCGAAAATACCGATTTCGGCCCATTTTTGTCGGGTGGTACGAAAATCGCCTGAAAAGTCCAGATGAAATCGACTACCGCGAGATCCTTGTAGCATTCTTCTCCTAAATTTATGATTGTATCTCGGGTTCCGTGTCGGATTTCAAACCCTAGCCATTGTCTGGCCCGAAAATACCGATTTCGGCCCATTTTTGTCGCGTGGTACGAAAATCGCCCGAAAACTGCAGATGAAATCGACGATCGCGAGATCCTTGTAGCATTCTTCTCCTAAATTTATGACTGTGTCTCGGGTTCCGTGTCGGATTTCAAACCCTAGCCATCGTCTGGCCCGAAAATACCGATTTCGGCCCATTTTTGTCGGGTGGTACGAAAATCGCCCAAAAAGTTTAAATGAAAACGATAACCGCGAGATCCTTGTAGCATTCTTCTCCTAAATTTATGACTTTGTCTCGGGTTCCGTGTCGGATTTCAAACCCTAGCCATCGTCTGGGTCGAAAATACCGATTTCGGCCCATTTTTGTCGGGTGGTACGAAAATCACCCGAAAAGTCCAGATGAAATCGACGACCGCGAGATCCTTGTAGCATTCTTCTCCTAAATTTATGACTGTGTCTCGGGTTCCGTGTCGGATTTCAAACCCTAGCCATCGTCTGGCCCGAAAATACCGATTTCAGCCCATTTTTGTCGGGTGGTACGAAAATTGCCCAAAAAGTCCAGATGAAATCGACGACCGCGAGATCCTTGTAGCATTCTTCTCTTTAATTTATGACTGTGTCTCGGGTTCCGTGTCGGATTTCAAACCCTAGCCATCGTCTGGCCCGAAAATACCGATTTCGGCCCATTTTTGTCGGGTGGTACGAAAATCGCCCGAAAAGTGCAGATGAAATCGACGACCTCGAGATCCTTGTAGCATTCTTCTCCTAAATTTATGACTGTGTCTCGGGTTCCGTGTCGGATTTCAAACCCTAGCCATCGTCTGGCCCGAAAATACCGATTTCGGCCCATTTTTGTCGGGTGGTACGAAAATCGCCCGAAAAGTGCAGATGAAATAGACGACCGCGAGATCCTTGTAGAATTTTTCTCCTAAATTTATGACTTTGTCTCGAGTTCTGTGTCGGATTGCAAACCCTAGCCATCGTCTGGCCCGAAAATACCGATTTCGGCCCATTTTTGTCGAGTGGTACGAAAATCGCCCGAAAAGTCCAGATGAAATCGACGACCACGAGATCCTTGTAGCATTCTTCTCCTAAATTTATGACTGTGTCTCGGGTTCCGTGTCGGATTTCAAACCCTAGCCATCGTCTGGCCCGAAAATACCTATTTCGGCCCATTTTTGTCCGGTGGTACGAAAATCGCCCGAAAAGTCCAGATGAAATCGACGACCGCGAGACCTTTGTAGCATTATTCTCCTAAGTTTATGAGTGTGTCTCGGGTTCCGTGTCAGATTTCAAACCCTAGCCATCGTCTAGCCCAAAAATACCGATTTCAGTCCATTTTTGTCGGGTGGTACGAAAATCGCCCTAAAAGTGCAGATGAAATCGACGACCGCGAGATCCTTGTAGCATTCTTCTCCTAAATTTATGACTGAGTCTCGGGTTCCGTGTCGGATTTCAAACCCTAGCCATCGTCTGGCCCGAAAATACCGATTTCGGCCCATTTTTGTCGGGTGGTACGAAAATCGCCTAAAAAGTCCAGATGAAATCGACGACCGCGAGATCCTTGTAGCATTCTTCTCCTAAATTTATGAGTGTGTCTCGGGTTCCATGTCGGATTTCAAACCCTAGCCATCGTCTGACCCGAAAATGCCGATTTCAGCCCATTTTTATCGGGTGGTACGAAAATCGCCCGAAAAGGGTAGATGAAATCGACGATCGCGAGATCCTTGTAGCATTCTTCTCCTAAATTTATGACTGTGTCTCGGGTTCCGTGTCGGATTTCAAACCCTAGCCATCGTCTGGCCCGAAAATACCGATTTCGGCCCATTTTTGTCGGGTGGTACGAAAATCGCCCGAAAAATCCAGATGAAATC
>JBBPBP010000889.1:226618-240603 GCA_037974735.1 Cicer chorassanicum | reverse complement strand
AAAATACCTATTTCGGCCCATTTTTGTTGCGTGGTACAAAAATTACCTGAAAAGTGCAGATGAAATCGACGATCGCGAGATCATTGTAGCATTCTTCTGCTAAATTTTATGACTGTGTCTCGGGTTCCGTGTCGGATTTCAAACCCTAGCCATCGTCTGGCCCGAAAATGTCGATTTCGGCCCATTTTTGTTGGGTGGTACGAAAATCGCCCGTAAAGTGCAGATGAAATCGACAATCGTGAGATCCTTGTAGCATTCTTCTCCTAAATTTATGACTGTGTCTCGGGTTCCGTGTCGGATTTCAAACCCTAGCCATCGTCTGGCCCGAAAATACCGATTTCGGCCCATTTTTGTCGGGTGGTACGAAAATCGCCAGAAAAGTGCAGATGAAATCGACGACCGCGAGATCCTTGTAGCATTTTTCTTCTAAATTTATGACTGTGTCTTGGGTTCTGTGTCAGATTTCAAACCCTAGCCATCGTCTGGCCCAAAATTACCGATTTCAGCCCATTTTTGTCGGGTGGTACGAAAATCGCCCAAAAAGTGTAGATGAAATCGACGATCGCGAGATCCTTGTAGCATTCTTCTCCTAAATCTATGACTGTGTCTCGGGTTCCATGTCGGATTTCAAACCCTAGCCATCGTCTGGCCCGAAAATAACTATTTCGGCCCTTTTTGTCGCGTGGTACGAAAATCGCCCGAAAAGTGCAGATGAAATCGACGATCGCGAGATCCTTGTAGCATTCTTCTCCTAAATTTATGACTGTGTCTCGGGTTCCGTGTCGGATTTCAAACCCTAGCCATCGTATGGCCCGAAAATACCGATTTCGGCCCATTTTTGTCGCGTGGTACGAAAATCGCCCGAAAAGTGCAGATGAAATCGACGATCGCGAGATCCTTGTAGCACTCTTCTCCTAAATTTATGACTGTGTCTCGGGTTCCGTGTTGGATTTCAAACCCTAGCCATCGTCTGGCCCGAAAATACCGATTTCGGCCCATTTTTGTCGGGTGGTACGAAAATCGCCCGAAAAGTGTAGATGAAATCGACGATCGCGAGATCCTTGTAGCATTCTTCTCCTAAATTTATGACTGTGTCTCGGGTTCCGTGTCGGATTTCAAACCCTAGCCATCGTCTGGCCCGAAAATACCTATTTCGGCCCATTTTTGTCGCGTGGTACGAAAATCGCCCGAAAAGTGCAGATTAATTCGACGATCGCGAGATCCTTGTAGAATTTTTCTCCTAAATTTATGATTTTGTCTCGGGTTCCATGTCGGATTTCAAACCCTAGCCTTGGTCTGGCCCGAAAATACCGATTTCGGCCCATTTTTGTCGAGTGGTACGAAAATCGCCCGAAAAGTGCAGAGGAAATCGACGACCGCGAGATCCTTGTAGCATTCTTCTCCTAAATTTATGAATGTGTCTCGGGTTCCGTGTCGGATTTCAAACCCTAGCCATCGTCTGGCCCGAAAATACCTATTTCGACCCATTTTTGTCCCGTGGTACGAAAATCGCCCGAAAATTGCAGATGAAATCGACGACCGCGAGATCCTTGTAGCATTTTTCTCCTAAATTTATGACTGTGTCTCGAGTTCCATGTCGGATTTCAAACCCTAGCCATCGTCTGGCCCGAAAATACTGATTTCGGCCCATTTTTATCGGGTTGTACGAAAATCGCCCAAAAAGTGTAGATGAAATTGACGATTGCGAGATCCTTGTAGCATTCTTCTCCTAAATTTATGACTGTGTCTCAGGTTCCGTGTCGAATTTCAAACCCTAGCCATCGTCTGGCCCGAAAATACCTATATCTGCCCATTTTTGTCGCGTGGTACGAAAATTGCAGATGAAATCGACGATCGCGAGATCCTTGTAGCATTCTTCTCCTAAATTTATGACTGTGTCTCGGGTTCTGTGTCGGATTTCAAACCCGAGCCATCGTCTGGCCCGAAAATACCGATTTCGGCCCATTTTTGTCGGGTGGTACGAAAATCGCCCAAAAAGTGTAGATGAAATCGACGATCGCGAGATCCTTGTAGCATTCTTCTCCTAAATTTATGACTGTGTCTCGGGTTCCGTGTCGGATTTCAAACCCTAGCCATCGTCTGGCCCGAAAATACCTATTTCGGCCCATTTTTGTCACGTGGTACGAAAATCGCCCGAAAATTGTAGATGAAATCGACGATCGCGAGATCCTTGTACCATTCTTCTCCTAAATTTATGACTGTGTCTCGAGTTCCGTGTCGGATTTCAAACCCTAGCCATCGTCTGGCCCGAATATACCTATTTCGGCCCATTTTTGTCGCGTGGTACGAAAATCACCTGAAAAGTGCAGATGAAATCGACGATCGCGAGATCATTGTAGCATTCTTCTGCTAAATTTTATGACTGTGTCTCGGGTTCCGTGTCGGATTTCAAACCCTAGCCATCGTCTGGCCCGAAAATATCGATTTCGGCCCATTTTTGTCGGGTGGTACGAAAATCGCCCGTAAAGTGCAGATGAAATCGACGATCGTGAGATCCTTGTAGCATTCTTCTCCTAAATTTATGACTGTGTCTCGGGTTCCGTGTCGGATTTCAAACCCTAGCCATCGTCTGGCCCGAAAATACCGATTTCCGCCCATTTTTGTCGGGTGGTACGAAAATCGCCAGAAAAGTGCAGATGAAATCGACGACCGCGAGATCCTTGTAGCATTTTTCTTCTAAATTTATGACTGTGTCTCGGGTTCTGTGTCAGATTTCAAACCCTAGCCATCGTCTGGCCCAAAAATACCGATTTCAGCCCATTTTTGTCGGGTGGTACGAAAATCGCCCAAAAAGTGTAGATGAAATCGACGATCGCGAGATCCTTGTAGCATTCTTCTCCTAAATTTATGACTGTGTCTCGGGTTCCGTGTTGGATTTCAAACCCTAGCCATCGTCTGGCCCGAAAATAACTATTTCGGCCCTTTTTCTCGCGTGGTACGAACATCGCCCGAAAAGTGCAGATGAAATCGACGATCGTGAGATCCTTGTAGCATTCTTCTCCTAAATTTATGACTGTGTCTCGGGTTCCGTGTCGGATTTCAAACCCTAGCCATCGTATGGCCCGAAAATACCGATTTCGGCCCATTTTTGTCGCGTGGTACGAAAATCGCCCGAAAAGTGCAGATGAAATCGACGATCGCGAGATCCTTGTAGAACTCTTCTCCTAAATTTATGACTGTGTCTCGGGTTCCGTGTCGGATTTCAAACCCTAGCCATCGTCTGGCCCAAAAATACCGATTTCGGCCCATTTTTGTCAGGTGGTACGAAAATCGCCCGAAAAGTCTAGATGAAATCGACGACCTTGAGATCCTTGTAACATTCTTCTCCAAAATTTATGATTGTGTCTCGGGTTCAGTGTCGGATTTCAAACCCTAGCCATCGTCTGGCCCGAAAATACCGATTTCAGCCGATTTTTGTCGGGTGGTACAAAAATCGCCCGAAAAGTCCAGATGAAATCGACGACCGCGAGATCCTTGTAGCATTCTTCTCCTAAATTTATGACTGTGTCTCGGGTTCCGTGTCGGATTTCAAACCCTAGCCATCGTCTGGCCCGAAAATACTGATTTCGGCCCATTTTTGTCGAGTGGTACGAAAATCGCCGGAAAAGTGCAGATGAAATCGACGACCGCGAGATCCTTGTAGCATTCTTCTCCAAAATTTATGACTGTGTCTCGGGTTCCGTGTCGGATTTCAAACCCTAGCCATCGTCTGGCCCGAAAATACCGATTTCGGCCCATTTTTGTCAGGTGGTACGAAAATCGCCCGAAAAGTGCAGATGAAATCGACGACCGCGAGATTCTTGTAGCATTCTTCTCCTAAATTTATGACTGTGTCTCGGGTTTCGTGACGGATTTCAAACCCTAGCCATCGTCTGGCCCGAAAATACCGATTTCGGCCCATTTTTGTCGGGTGGTACGAAAATCGCCCGAAAAGTGCAGATGAAATCGACGACCGCGAGATCCTTGTAGCATTCTTCTCCAAAATTTATGACTATGTCTCGGGTTCCGTGTCGGATTGCAAACCCTAGCCATCGTTTGGCCCAAAAATACCGACTTCGGCCCATTTTTGTCGGGTGGTACGAACATCGCCCGAAAAGTGTAGATGAAATCGACGACCGCGAGATCCTTATAGCATTCTTCTCCTAAATTTATGACTGTGTCTCGGGTTCCGTGTCGGATTTCAAACCCTAGCCATCGTCTGGCCCGAAAATACCGATTTCGGCCCATTTTTGTCGGGTGGTACGAAAATCGCCCAAAAAGTGTAGATGAAATCGACGATCGCGAGATCCTTGTAGCATTCTTCTCCTAAATTTATGACTGTGTCTCGGGTTCCGTGTCGGATTTCAAACCCTAGCCATCGTCTGGCCCGAAAATACCTATTTCGGCCCATTTTTGTCACGTGGTACGAAAATCGCCCGAAAATTGTAGATGAAATCGACGATCGCGAGATCCTTGTACCATTCTTCTCCTAAATTTATGACTGTGTCTCGAGTTCCGTGTCGGATTTCAAACCCTAGCCATCGTCTGGCCCGAATATACCTATTTCGGCCCATTTTTGTCGCGTGGTACGAAAATCACCTGAAAAGTGCAGATGAAATCGACGATCGCGAGATCATTGTAGCATTCTTCTGCTAAATTTTATGACTGTGTCTCGGGTTCCGTGTCGGATTTCAAACCCTAGCCATCGTCTGGCCCGAAAATATCGATTTCGGCCCATTTTTGTCGGGTGGTACGAAAATCGCCCGTAAAGTGCAGATGAAATCGACGATCGTGAGATCCTTGTAGCATTCTTCTCCTAAATTTATGACTGTGTCTCGGGTTCCGTGTCGGATTTCAAACCCTAGCCATCGTCTGGCCCGAAAATACCGATTTCCGCCCATTTTTGTCGGGTGGTACGAAAATCGCCAGAAAAGTGCAGATGAAATCGACGACCGCGAGATCCTTGTAGCATTTTTCTTCTAAATTTATGACTGTGTCTCGGGTTCTGTGTCAGATTTCAAACCCTAGCCATCGTCTGGCCCAAAAATACCGATTTCAGCCCATTTTTGTCGGGTGGTACGAAAATCGCCCAAAAAGTGTAGATGAAATCGACGATCGCGAGATCCTTGTAGCATTCTTCTCCTAAATTTATGACTGTGTCTCGGGTTCCGTGTCGGATTTCAAACCCTAGCCATCGTCTGGCCCGAAAATAACTATTTCGGCCCTTTTTCTCGCGTGGTACGAACATCGCCCGAAAAGTGCAGATGAAATCGACGATCGCGAGATCCTTGTAGCATTCTTCTCCTAAATTTATGACTGTGTCTCGGGTTCCGTGTCGGATTTCAAACCCTAGCCATCGTATGGCCCGAAAATACCGATTTCGGCCCATTTTTGTCGCGTGGTACGAAAATCGCCCGAAAAGTGCAGATGAAATCGACGATCGCGAGATCCTTGTAGCACTCTTCTCCTAAATTTATGACTGTGTCTCGGGTTCCGTGTTGGATTTCAAACCCTAGCCATCGTCTGGCCCGAAAATACCGATTTCGGCCCATTTTTGTCGGGTGGTACGAAAATCGCCCGAAAAGTGTAGATGAAATCGACGATCGCGAGATCCTTGTAGCATTCTTCTCCTAAATTTATGACTGTGTCTCGGGTTCCGTGTCGGATTTCAAACCCTAGCCATCGTCTGGCCCGAAAATACCTATTTCGGCCCATTTTTGTCGCGTGGTACGAAAATCGCCCGAAAAGTGTAGATGAAATCGACGATCGCGAGATCCTTGTAGAATTTTTCTCCTAAATTTATGATTGTGTCTCGGGTTCCATGTCGGATTTCAAACCCTAGCCTTGGTCTGGCCCGAAAATACCGATTTCGGCCCATTTTTGTCGGGTGGTACGAAAATCGCCCGAAAAGTGCAGATGAAATCGACGATCGCGAGATCCTTGTAGCATTCTTCTCCTAAATTTATGACTATGTCTCGGGTTCCGTGTCGGATTTCAAACCCTAGCCATCGTCTGGCCCGAAAATACCGATTTCGGCCCATTTTTGTCGGGTGATACGAAAATCGCCCGAAAAGTGCAGATGAAATCGACGACCGCGAGATCCTTGTAGCATTTTTCTCCTAAATTTATGACTATGTCTCGGGTTCTGTGTCGGATTTCAAACCCTAGCCATCGTCTGGCCCGAAAATACTGATTTCGGCCCATTTTTATCGGGTGGTACGAAAATCGCCCAAAAAGTGTAGATGAAATTGACGATTGCGAGATCCTTGTAGCATTCTTCTCCTAAATTTATGACTGTGTCTCAGGTTCCGTGTCGAATTTCAAACCCTAGCCATCGTCTGGCCCGAAAATACCTATTTCTGCCCATTTTTGTCGCGTGGTACGAAAATTGCAGATGAAATCGACGATCGCGAGATCCTTGTAGCATTCTTCTCCTAAATTTATGACTGTGTCTCGGGTTCTGTGTCGGATTTCAAACCCGAGCCATCGTCTGGCCCGAAAATACCGATTTCGGCCCATTTTTGTCGGGTGGTACGAAAATCGCCCAAAAAGTGTAGATGAAATCGACGATCGCGAGATCCTTGTAGCATTCTTCTCCTAAATTTATGACTGTGTCTCGGGTTCCGTGTCGGATTTCAAACCCTAGCCATCGTCTGGCCCGAAAATACCTATTTCGGCCCATTTTTGTCACGTGGTACGAAAATCGCCCGAAAATTGTAGATGAAATCGACGATCGCGAGATCCTTGTACCATTCTTCTCCTAAATTTATGACTGTGTCTCGAGTTCCGTGTCGGATTTCAAACCCTAGCCATCGTCTGGCCCGAATATACCTATTTCGGCCCATTTTTGTCGCGTGGTACGAAAATCACCTGAAAAGTGCAGATGAAATCGACGATCGCGAGATCATTGTAGCATTCTTCTGCTAAATTTTATGACTGTGTCTCGGGTTCCGTGTCGGATTTCAAACCCTAGCCATCGTCTGGCCCGAAAATACCGATTTCGGCCCATTTTTGTCGGGTGGTACGAAAATCGCCCGTAAAGTGCATATGAAATCGACGATCGCGAGATCCTTGTAGCATTCTTCTCCTAAATTTATGACTGTGTCCTGGGTTCTGTGTCGGATTTCAAACCCTAGCCATCGTCTGGCCCAAAAATACCGATTTCGGCCCATTTTTGTCGGGTGGTACGAAAATCGCCAGAAAAGTGCAGAAGAAATCGACGACCGCGAGATCCATGTAGCATTTTTCTTCTATATTGATGACTGTGTCTCGGGTTCTGTGTCAGATTTCAAACCCTAGCCATCGTCTGGCCCAAAAATACCGATTTCAGCCCATTTTTGTCGGGTGGTACGAAAATCGCCCAAAAAGTGTAGATGAAATCGACGATCGCGAGATCCTTGTAGCATTCTTCTCCTAAATTTATGACTGTGTCTCGGGTTCCGTGTCGGATTTCAAACCCTAGCCATCGTCTGGCCCGAAAATTCCTATTTAGGCCCATTTTTGTCGCGTGGTACGAAAATCGCCCGAAAAGTGCAGATGAAATCGACGATCGCGAGATCCTTGTAGAATTTTTCTCCTAAATTTATGACTGTGTCTCAGGTTTTGTGTCGGATTTCAAACCCTAGCCATCGTCTGGCCCAAAAATACCGATTTCGGCCCATTTTTGTCGGGTGGTACGAAAATCGCCAGAAAAGTGCAGAAGAAATCGACGACCGCGAGATCCTTGTAGCATTTTTCTTCTAAATTTATGACTGTGTCTCGGGTTCTGTGTCAGATTTCAAACCCTAGCCATCGTCTGGCCCAAAAATACCGATTTCAGCCCATTTTTGTCGGGTGGTACGAAAATCGCCCTAAAAGTGTAGATGAAATCGACGATCGCGAGATCCTTGTAGCATTCTTGTCCTAAATTTATGAATGTGTCTCGGGTTCCGTGTCGGATTTCAAACCCTAGCCATCGTCTGGCCCGAAAATAACTATTTCGGCCCTTTTTGTCGCGTGGTATGAAAATCGCCCAAAAAGTGCAGATGAAATCGACGATCGCGAAATCCTTGTAGCATTCTTCTCCTAAATTTATGACTTTGTCTCGGGTTCCGTGTCGGATTTCAAACCCTAGCCATCGTATAGCCCGAAAATACCGATTTCGGCCCATTTTTGTCGCGTGGTACGAAAATCGCCCGAAAAGTGCAGATGAAATCGACGATCGCGAGATCCTTGTAGCACTCTTCTCCTAAATTTATGACTGTGTCTCGGGTTCCGTGTCGGATTTCAAACCCTAGCCATCGTCTGGCCCGAAAATACCGATTTCGGCCCATTTTTGTCGGGTGGTACGAAAATCGCCCGAAAAGTGCAGATCAAATCGACGACCGCGAGATTCTTGTAGCATTCTTCTCCTAAATTTAGGACTGTGTCTCGGGTTTCGTGTCTGATTTCAAACCCTAGCCATCTTTTGGCCCGAAAATACCGATTTCCGCCCATTTTTGTCGGGTGGTACGAAAATCGCCCGAAAAGTGCAGATGAAATCGACGACCGTGAGATCCTTGTAGCATTCTTCTCCTCAATTTATGACTGTGTCTCGGGTTCCGTGTCGGATTTCAAACCCTAGCCATCATCTGGCCCGAAAATACTGATTTCGGCCCATTTTTGTCGGGTGGTACGAAAATCGCCCAAAAAGTGCAGATGAAATCGACGACCGCGAGATCCTTGTAGCATTCTTCTCCTAATTTTATGACTGTGTCTCGGGTTCCGTGTCGGATTTCAAACCTTAGCCATCGTCTGGCCCGAAAATACCGATTTCGGCTAATTTTTGTCGGGTGGTACGAAAATTGCCCGAAAAGTGCAGATGAAATCGACGACCGCGAGATTCTTGTAGCATTCTTCTCCTAAATTTATGACTGTGTCTCGGGTTCCGTGTCGGATTTCAAACCCTAGCCATCGTCTGGCCCGAAAATACCGATTTCGGCCCATTTTTGTCGGGTGGTACAAAAATCGCCCGAAAAGTGCAGATGAAATCGACGACCGCGAGATCCTTATAGCATTCTTCTCCTCAATTTATGACTGTGTCTCGGGTTCCGTGTCGGATTTCAAACCCTAGCCATCGTCTGGCCCGAAAATACCGATTTCGGCCCATTTTTGTCGGGTGGTACGAAAATCGCCCGAAAAGTGTAGATGAAATCGACGATCGCGAGATCCTTGTAGCATTCTTCTCCTAAATTTATGTATGTGTCTCGGGTTCCGTGTCGGATTTCAAACCCTAGCCATCGTCTGGCCCGAAAATACCTATTTCGGCCCATTTTTGTCGCGTGGTACGAAAATCGCCCGAAAAGTCCAGATGAAATCGACGACCGCGAGATCCTTGTAGCATTCTTCTCCTAAATTTATGAGTGTGTCTCAGGTTCCGTGTCGGATTTCAAACCGTAGCCATCGTCTGGCTCGAAAATACCGGCCCATTTTTGTCGGGTGGTACGAAAATCGCCAGAAAAGTGCAGATGAAATCGACGACCGCGAGATCCTTGTAGCATTCTTCTCCTAAATTTATGACTGTGTCTCGGGTTCCGTGTCGGATTTCAAACCCTAGCCATCGTCTGGCCCGAAAATACCGATTTCGACCCATTTTTGTCGGGTGGTACGAAAATGGCCCGAAAAGTCCAGATGAAATCGACGACCGCGAGATCGTTGTAACATTCTTCTCCAAAATTTATGATAGTGTCTCGGGTTCTGTGTCGGATTTCAAACCCTAGCCATCGTCTTGCCCGAAAATACCGATTTCGGCCCATTTTTGTCGGGTGGTACGAAAATCGCCCGAAAAGTGCAGATGAAATCGACGACCGCGAGATCCTTGTAGCATTCTTCTCCTAAATTTATGACTGTGTCTCGGGTTCCGTGTCGTATTTCAAACCCTAGCCATCGTCTGGCCCGAAAATACCGATTTCGGCCCATTTTTGTCGGGTGGTACGAAAATCGCCCGAAAAGTGCAGATGAAATCGACGATCGCGAGATCCTTGTAGCATTCTTCTCCTAAATTTATGACTGTGTCTCGGGTTCCGTGTCGGATTTCAAACCCTAGCCATCGTCTGGCCCGAAAATAACTATTTCGGCCCTTTTTGTCGTGTGGTACGAAAATCGCCCGAAAAGAGCAGATGAAATCGACGATCGCGAGATCCTTGTAGCATTCTTCTCCTAAATTTATGACTGTGTCTCGGGTTCCGTGTCGGATTTCAAACCCTAGCCATCGTCTGGCCCGAAAATACCGATTTCGGCCCATTTTTGTCGGGTGGTACGAAAATCGCCTGAAAAGTCCAGATGAAATCGACTACCGCGAGATCCTTGTAGCATTCTTCTCCTAAATTTATGATTGTATCTCGGGTTCCGTGTCGGATTTCAAACCCTAGCCATTGTCTGGCCCGAAAATACCGATTTCGGCCCATTTTTGTCGCGTGGTACGAAAATCGCCCGAAAACTGCAGATGAAATCGACGATCGCGAGATCCTTGTAGCATTCTTCTCCTAAATTTATGACTGTGTCTCGGGTTCCGTGTCGGATTTCAAACCCTAGCCATCGTCTGGCCCGAAAATACCGATTTCGGCCCATTTTTGTCGGGTGGTACGAAAATCGCCCAAAAAGTTTAAATGAAAACGATAACCGCGAGATCCTTGTAGCATTCTTCTCCTAAATTTATGACTTTGTCTCGGGTTCCGTGTCGGATTTCAAACCCTAGCCATCGTCTGGGTCGAAAATACCGATTTCGGCCCATTTTTGTCGGGTGGTACGAAAATCACCCGAAAAGTCCAGATGAAATCGACGACCGCGAGATCCTTGTAGCATTCTTCTCCTAAATTTATGACTGTGTCTCGGGTTCCGTGTCGGATTTCAAACCCTAGCCATCGTCTGGCCCGAAAATACCGATTTCGGCCCATTTTTGTCGGGTGGTACGAAATCGCACGAAAAGTCCAGATGAAATCGACGACCGCGAGATCCTTGTAGCATTCTTCTCCAAAATTTATGACTGTGTCTCGGGTTCCGTGACGGATTTCAAACCCTAGGCATCGTCTGGCCTGAAAATACCGATTTCAGCCCATTTTTGTCGGGTGCTACGAAAATCGCCCGAGAAGTGCACATGAAATCGTCGACCGCGAGATCCTTGTAGAATTCTTCTCCTAAATTTATGACTGTCTCGGGTTCCGTGTTGGATTTCAAACCCTAGCCATCCTCTGGCCCGAAAATACCGATTTCGACCCATTTTTGTCGGGTGGTACGAAAATCGCCCGAAAAGTCCAAATGAAATCGACGACCACGAGATCCTTGTAGCATTCTTCTCCTAAATTTATGACTGTGTCTCGGGTTCCGTGTCGGATTTCAAACCCTAGCCATCGTCTGGCCCGAAAATACCGATTTCGGCCCATTTTTGTCGGGTGGTACGAAAATCGCTCGAAAAGTCCAGAAAAATCGACGAACGCGAGATCCTTGTAGCATTCTTCTCCTAAATTTATGACTGTGTCTCGGGTTCCGTGTCGGATTTCAAACCCTAGCCATCGTGTGGCCTGAAAATACCGGTTTCGACCCTTTTTGTCCGGTGGTACGAAAATCGCCCGAAAAGTCCAGATGAAATCGACGACCGCGAGATCCTTGTAGCATTCTTCTCATAATTTTATGACTGTGTCTCGGGTTCCGTGTCGGATTTCAAACCCTAGCCATCGTCTGGCCCAAAAATACCGATTTCGGCCCATTTTTGTCGGGTGGTACGAAAATCGCCCGAAAAGTCCAGATGAAATCGACGACCACGAGATCCTTGTAGCATTCTTCTCCTAAATTTATGACTGTGTCTCGGGTTCCGTGTCGGATTTCAAACCCTAGCCATCGTCTGGCCCGAAAATACCGATTTCGGCCCATTTTTGTCGGGTGGTACGAAAATCGCCAGAAAAGTGCAGATGAAATCGACGACCGCGAGATCCTTGTAGCATTTTTCTTCTAAATTTATGACTGTGTCTTGGGTTCTGTGTCAGATTTCAAACCCTAGCCATCGTCTGGCCCAAAAATACCGATTTCAGCCCATTTTTGTCGGGTGGTACGAAAATCGCCCAAAAAGTGTAGATGAAATCGACGATCGCGAGATCCTTGTAGCATTCTTCTCCTAAATTTATGACTGTGTCTCGGGTTCCGTGTCGGATTTCAAACCCTAGCCATCGTCTGGCCCGAAAATACCTATTTCGGCCCATTTTTGTCACGTGGTACGAAAATCGCCCGAAAATTGTAGATGAAATCGACGATCGCGAGATCCTTGTACCATTCTTCTCCTAAATTTATGACTGTGTCTCGAGTTCCGTGTCGGATTTCAAACCCTAGCCATCGTCTGGCCCGAATATACCTATTTCGGCCCATTTTTGTCGCGTGGTACGAAAATCACCTGAAAAGTGCAGATGAAATCGACGATCGCGAGATCATTGTAGCATTCTTCTGCTAAATTTTATGACTGTGTCTCGGGTTCCGTGTCGGATTTCAAACCCTAGCCATCGTCTGGCCCGAAAATACCGATTTCGGCCCATTTTTGTCGGGTGGTACGAAAATCGCCCGTAAAGTGCATATGAAATCGACGATCGCGAGATCCTTGTAGCATTCTTCTCCTAAATTTATGACTGTGTCCTGGGTTCTGTGTCGGATTTCAAACCCTAGCCATCGTCTGGCCCAAAAATACCGATTTCGGCCCATTTTTGTCGGGTGGTACGAAAATCGCCAGAAAAGTGCAGAAGAAATCGACGACCGCGAGATCCATGTAGCATTTTTCTTCTATATTGATGACTGTGTCTCGGGTTCTGTGTCAGATTTCAAACCCTAGCCATCGTCTGGCCCAAAAATACCGATTTCAGCCCATTTTTGTCGGGTGGTACGAAAATCGCCCAAAAAGTGTAGATGAAATCGACGATCGCGAGATCCTTGTAGCATTCTTCTCCTAAATTTATGACTGTGTCTCGGGTTCCATGTCGGATTTCAAACCCTAGCCATCGTCTGGCCCGAAAATAACTATTTCGGCCCTTTTTGTCGCGTGGTACGAAAATCGCCCGAAAAGTGCAGATGAAATCGACGATCGCGAGATCCTTGTAGCATTCTTCTCCTAAATTTATGACTGTGTCTCGGGTTCCGTGTCGGATTTCAAACCCTAGCCATCGTATGGCTCGAAAATACCGATTTCGGCCCATTTTTGTCGCGTGGTACGAAAATCGCCCGAAAAGTGCAGAAGAAATCGACGATCGCGAGATCCTTGTAGCATTCTTCTCCTAAATTTATGACTATGTCTCGGGTTCCGTGTCGGATTTCAAACCCTAGCCATCGACTGGCCCGAAAATACCAATTTCGGCCCATTTTTGTCGGGTGGTACGAAAATCGCCCGAAAAGTGCAGATGAAATCGACGATCGCGAGATCCTTGTAGCATTCTTCTCCTAAATTTATGAGTGTGTCTCGGGTTCCGTGTCGGATTTCAAACCCTAGCCATCGACTGGCCCGAAAATACCGATTTCGGCCCATTTTTGTCGGGTGGTACGAAAATCGCCCGAAAAGTGCAGATGAAATCGACGACCGCGAGATCCTTGTAGCATTTTTCTCCTAAATTTATGACTGTGTCTCGCGTTCTGTGTCGGATTTCAAACCCTAGCCATCGTCTGGCCCGAAAATACCGATTTCTGCCCATTTTTATCGGGTGGTACGAGAATCGCCCAAAAAGTGTAGATGAAATCGACGATCGCGAGATCCTTGTAGCATTTTTCTCCTAAATTTATGACTGTGTCTCGGGTTCTGTGTCGGATTTCAAACCATAGCCATCGTCTGGGTCGAAAATACCGATTTCGGCCCATTTTTATCGGGTGGTACGAAAATTGCCCAAAAAGTGTAGATGAAATCGACGATCGCGAGATCCTTGTAGCATTCTTCTCCTAAATTTATGACTGTGTCTCGGGTTCTGTGTCGGATTTCAAACCCTAGCCATCGTCTGGCCCGA